>VWZI01006231.1:1305283-1393393 GCA_013396835.1 Psilopogon haemacephalus | reverse complement strand
AAAAAAAAAAAAAAAAAAAAAAAAGTAGTGCTGCTTTTTACTACTAGGCTGTTAGCTGGCTCAAAGTCTTATCTAGAGACCAAGACAGTTTCTATATATATATATATTTTTTTTTTTTCTGTAAGCTGCAGGGAGTGTTGTTTGATCTCCCCACATAAAATTGTAGGGAGCATCTGTGATGAGATTCTTTCCTGAATGTTTGATTTAGACCTCTTACATGTCTCATAACAAACACACAGTGGTCTTCCTGGCCAAGAGCCCTGCTGTGCTGACATGGTGAAGCCACACACCGTGGTCCTGTCTGCTGCGCCATTACTCAAGAGAGCTGAGAGTTCATTGAGTGCTGTCTGCCTTGGCAGCCAGACACAGACTGACCTTTCTTTGGGAGAGAAGGTTCCAGTGATTTCCTCCCAAATGATCTTTTGACATGGTCATGCCTGGAAGACATTGGCATAGGGATCTGATCCTCCTCAGTGTGGATGTGGCATTGTGCACAAAGTAAAACACAGTGAATGGAGCAGAAGCTTCTGCATCCTCAGCTGTGCCTTTGTTCCTCCCATGACCACTCTGTCTTGGCATAACCAAGTAAGTGTAGATGAGGCCTGAGGCTTGCAAACAATCATCATGAACAGTAAAGATCTAACTTCATCTTTGCTCAGGTGTGGCATTTTCTCATCCTGGTGTGAACCCAGAGGTGTGCTAAATTCTGAATCAGATAGAGCAGCTTCTATCACAATAAGAAGTAAGAACATTTTAGCACAGCCTGACAGATCAATGCCTTCTCTGGAATTCCAACAGGAAAGTGGGTCTTCTAAAAAACACTTTCTGCTTTTCATCATACTTGGCCACTGGAAAAGCTAGGAGAGTCATATATGGATAAAAAGACATCTAAATGCATCTAGAACTAAATGGAGCTTTCTCTGTTGCCATCTATCCTGGCTTCTGTCCAAAGAGATTTGGTCCCCAGCTGTTACATCATCTTACTTTGCAGCCCAGCCATAGTGGAGTGAGTGTAATCCCCAAGAGCTTTTCTGAATCTAGATCTGAGAGTCGCAAGCCTCCACAGTACCATCAGTCTCTGCTCCAGAATGACCCTTTCTGGGAAGCTGACATAGTCAGCAGTAATTAGAGCTAAAGTAAGATAACTCTTGATAAACAAGCCAGCAAGGATCTGGCTCAGAAAAGAGTCCTAAAAATGTCTTTGTCTATCACCAAGCAGAAAACCTTCTCCAATTGCTTTCAGAAACCCACACATGGATTGGCTGTCTGAACCAGTTCCTTAAGCAGCATTTGTTCCACATCACCAGTTTCAGCCACACATTTCTGCCCACATGCTGCCTATTCCCTAGGTTACTTTTTTTTGGACAGATCTGTTCCCCTAGCTGGTTTGCTGTACGGTCACAAATAGCTGGGCTTGCACATGGTGGGGACACCATGGCACTGCTTGAGCTGGCATTGCCACATAAGGAACAGCAGCCTCAGTGTAGTGTCCTTCGGATCTTGTCCCTTCCTAAAGCTTCCATGAGACTTCTTCTGGCCTTGTTTTCTGGAACAGGGAATGAAGTCAGTTAATTAGTATTAATGTCTCTGAAACAAGATTTTTTTCCAGGCAGCAGCTTATTCACATCTGATGGGTCATTCAGTCACAGGTTGTTTGCAGTCTTCTTGTTTCTCAACAAGAGAAGACCTTACCTCATTTCTCCACTTATCTGTAGGTGGCTGAATGGTTGGAGAAACTGGGGTGTACCTAGTGAATATTAAAATATTCCTGTCATTTTTCATGTTCTCCACTCTCTAAATGTTCCTTTCATGGCACACATACCATATTACTTCCCAGAACACTGAGACTGGGGTTCTTTTGCAGGCAAAGTGCTAGGCAGGAGCTTAAAAGCAAGGAGTGTGAAAGAGCATATGCCTGCTAAAGCTTGCTGGTCAGTGGTGTCTGCAGATGAAATTGTCTTCATGTCTTGATCAGCTGGCTCATGTCATAATGATCTCAAATGATCTCATACTTTTCCCATTCAATCACAGAGTATTTTTAATGATTGGAAATCTCTGTCTGTGTGCTTTATGCCTTATTTCATATATTAGACTTCAGGAAAATGTCTTAGCAAGAGTTCCCACCTTTCAGTGGAGCTAACTAAAGAGCTCTCCAAGTTGTATGATTCTTCATCATCAGATCCCAGAATGAACCCACTCAGGAAGTATAAGATAAATCAAGCAACATAGGCAAGGACATAATGCAGACAATTCTCAATAATAAAGTAGCTGCATTAGTCTCAAAACAGCAATTGAAAGGAGCACAGGATTAAGCAAATACAGTATATGCCAGTTCATTTGCACCATCTGCTGAACCAAGTATCAGAAAGGGAAAGGATAGTAGACGCATGGGACTGTGTGTTGAAATACATTTGGAGAAAGAAAATTGTTTCAGAAAGCCATGAAAACAAAACCTGGGTGCTTAGAAGTCTGCAGCCAGGAGCTGGAAGGAAGAATGATGTCATTTCATAGCCTCAGAGATTTGATTTTTTTTTTTTTTTTTTTCCCCATTTTACCATTTTTAGGAGGGGGGAAGTTTGTGGAGCTTGATGTTATCTACTCTGGAGTCTAGTTGGGACTCAGATAAGAATTGCTGTTTAACTATAGGAAACACGAGTGTGGAAATTACTATGCAGAGGATAAGAAGCACAGATTTTTCAAAGAGGTTTGCATTCTTTGGGACTACATCCAAAGTTTGGGCTTGGACATAGTCGCCAGGGTACAGCCAGGTTCAGACAGTGCAGCTGTTTACTAAGGAAGTGTTGTGCTGATCAGAGCAGGTAATTGGTATTTGGATCCTTTCAGCTGATCTTTGGATCAGTAACATTACTGGGGATGCTTTCCTGTAAAATATGATGGAACTTGGTTGTTCAGATACTGTTGTGAAATGTGTATTAGTCAAAGGATGAGACTGGATTTATGCATTGCCAAACACGGGAGCAGCGATATAGGGAGAAAAGATTCCAGCAGTCTGGGAAGGGCTGATGCATGTCTCTGAAGTATCATATGGCATGTTAGTATATACCAACCCATTTCAATCACCAAGAATATATGTTTATTTCTCTTCACTGAGACTGCTTAAATGTTGGAAGTTATAGTTTTTCTCTTGCTACATAAATTGATAAAAGAAATGCAGTTGAGTTATTACTTATTTAATTTATAATAATTGCACTTAATCTGTGCTGCAAGAGATAATGGCTGTGGAAGTCCAAAGGCATTTGCAGAGAAGTGTAATTTGGTGAAAAATGGCTTTCTGTGTGACGTGACACCCAAGAGCTGCAAATACTGTCCCATCTTTAGAGACTTGAAAAATTCTGGTTTAGCTGGAATTTTTTAAATTTTTTTTTAAAAGAAAGAAAATAGTTTTTTCTCTGTCCTTTCTTTCCATGTTGAGTAGAAATGTGATATAAAACTTAGAAAGGTTTCCTAATGCAGTAAAAAGTAGTAATTGTTTGAATAGTTTAATTTTAAGTTCATACAGTTTCAGAACACCTCAAAATTACTCCAAGAAGCATTGTTGATTCATAGCTAGATGGTGTGAAACAGCATAAGGCATCAGCATAGAATCAGTCAGACGTTGTGTATATCATAGGCTGTTATATTTTACTGAATTACTGCCAAACTGAGCCCAGAGCCTTCCATTTCACTGAGGCATAATTGGTGTTTGGCAAGAGCACAAAGTATCCTCACAGTGGCCATTCCAAATTATGGAATTATTAGTTTCCTTATTCTATAGATGGGGCATAGAGTAGTTCAGGGAACCATTGGGAGGTCTTTCTGAATGCTGCATGGCCTACCAGGAGGCTATTTTCTCAGGGAAAAAAACTAACCCACCAGCACAGGAATCTTAAGGTCTCAGTAAGTCCTTCCTCATAAAACTGGCTTCTCCTGACACTAGTGGTGATAACGAGAATTTGATGATTGTTCTGTGACTTGTGTGATATTTTCAGTCCTGACTGGAACACATTAAAAAGCCGTTTTGAAGATAGAGGATACATTACTGTGATCACACTAGCAGAAAAGTTCAAAATCTGTCCTTGCTCTCTAAAAGCACTGAGCTGCCTGCAGAAAACTGATGTGGGAGCATAGGCAAAATTACCCAAACTGTGTGCCAGAAGTAAAATGCACAGTGCCTTGATCGTGGAAGATGTGAATTTAATTTTTTAACTTTTTTTTTAATAAAGTGTAAAGATCTAAATCATAATTGTCATTGTGTTCACAGTTCTCAGAGACAGACACTATGTCTTGTGAGCTTCCAGGGATATTGTGGCCACTCTGGCAATAACAGCTGCACTGTCGCCAGCAGTGCCAGAAGCACTGGATGCTGTCTGTAGGGACAGACCTATCTGCAAGTGATCACAGAGTTCAGCTTCCCAGTCCAGAAATACAGCTCTGTCCAGTTAGTCCAGTTACTCTTCACCATGAAAAAACAGTAGGGCATCCCTGTCACCAGACCTGTAGCTGTCATTAGGTAGATGATGTTGTTGGCACAGGTCTCTCACCAATGAACCAAACAGAGCTATGGTACTGAGTTGAGAGCTGGTACATAAATATCCACCTAGGTCAACTGTTGGCAAGTTTTCTTGGAGAATGTATTCCATGCTACCTCACTCTGTTCCACACTGCATCTCACTGCTGCTCTCAGAGCATCCTGGGCAAGGTATGGTTTGCAGTAGGAAATGCAGTTGAGGCCACCCTCGGCTGGCAGCAGGCAGAGTTCAGCTGTGTGCACACAAGTGTCGCATGCCCTGAAGAATGGACCTCACCCCTTGTACTAGGGAACATCAATGTACCCATGCTCATTAGTGATGCATCCTTGTGCGCCAGGTCACCAAGACAAATAAACTTAGTCTGGATCAGACAGGAGTAAAATTACATTTCTCTTATATTAACAGAGCATCCCTTGTGGAATTTAGAGTGTTCTTTGTGCTGGACAATACCTGATCTGATGCTGGAATGGAACTGGCAGATTATTCCTCATATGGCATGAAGCATGCTGAGACAAAAGTTATCTGTCAAATGTTCTTGAAAAAATGTCCACCGGTCAAATGGAATTCTGCAAGCAGAGCTCCCTGCCTCACTGGTACCCAGCAGCTTTAGCACCAGCATTGCTGTGCTGTTGAAGCACAACCTTGGTCACACAGTTAACAGCTTTGAGAGTAGTGCTGCAGTGCAGTTGGTAGCACCAACACGCGCAGAGAAGACCTTTTTCAATATTGCCATTATTGAAAACTTCAAATGAATAGATGCATTTGAAAGACTTCCCAGAAAATACATTTCCTTTTCAGCTGGCAGCTCAGTTATTCATCTAAGTAGTCTGTGGATTAAGTAATTTGACAGTCATTGAAAGGTTTCTCTTTGCGAAACAATTGTGTGTTATTGCTCTCTCCTTTTCTCCATTTCACCTGTACAACTAACCCAGAAATTCAACATAGACATAGCGAGACACACACTGAGACCAGGCAGCAGCCACAGTCTGGTGCATTTCAGGAACTACTGCAGGACAGGCTTCTAAAAGACAGGGGAGGAGAAAACAGGAGCAGGGGAAGGGTTAAGAATATTGCTTTTTCCTATTTGTTTTTTAGCTGACTTCTCTACATACCTAGGGAAAGAGAGAGCACAGATCCTAGTCATTTCATGTCACAGATGATTAGATCAAGGGAGGTCAAGTTGAGCTACAGCATCATGTGTCACAAGGCAGTTGAATGATCCAGTATCTAATTTATGAAGATTTCAGGCAGATTGGGCAATCTGAATCTCCTAAGTGCACAGCAACTGTCAGTTTGGTTGGTACTTCTCCACCTTTCTGTCTCTGCTATGCGGTAGTGTAGGGTGGACGGGCAGAGCTGGACTGTCCCCAGCAGACCTGTCATGGCATTTTTCCCTCTCAGGGAGGGGGAGGCGTTAGCTGTGTCTCCCCAGGGGCTGCCTGCGCAGCACTGGCAGACTGAGCGCTTGTGTGCGCGGGTGCTGCCAGGCAGTGCCACCGCCCTGCTCCCTGTCCCCACGGCTCCGCTCTGCAAGATGCAGTGGTTCTGGGAGGTGGGGGCTGTGCGTGCCCCTGTGTTTTACCTCCACCTAACTGTCAGATCCACCCACCTTAAATCCTGTCTCTCTTTTTTGTATAGATCCTGACAGAACAGCTTGAGTACACTGTGTACAGTCTAAGTATTGATTTTGCTGTACCTGAATAGAATTCTTAACAGAAAAACAACCCTAATGTTGGTGTTTGGGTTTTTTCTCTCTTGACTTCTGTGCGTGGGTTTCTGTACTCACCATATAGTATTTGATCCATGTGAAGTATTGAGTTAGAGCTTCATTTTTAAGAGGGAGCACAACCCAGACTCTGTGTGCAGGCACAATTTGAAGCTGGTTAATAACTTTGTCCAGGTTGTGTTGCTTGTATTTAATTGAAGTATGGAGTACTGACTTCCTACCTACAACTTAGAAGAATCAGAAGGGCAGTTACTGCATTTGTACCCTACTTTATCAGCATGACCAAAAAGATTCAAAATGTAGTGTATCTGCAGTTCATTGTCCTGATCTAAAGTGTATCCATATTTCTTCTGAGGATGTTGCTGTGAATTAATTTTACTAAAGCATTATTTTAATAATAGGTATATTATACATTAGTTGTGTGCCATGGCTTAACCCCAGCTGGCAACTAAGCACGATGCAGCCAGTAACTCACTCCTCCTGGTGGGATGGGGAGGAGAATCGGAGGGAAAACAAAACCACAAAAAAACTCATGGAAAAAGAGTTTGACAATTCTAATTAAATTAATAAAATAAAATATAAACAGTAATGGAAAAGGAGACAAGAAAAAGAGAGAGAAATAAAACCCAAAAAACCCCAAGTGATGTACAGTGCAATTGCTCATCATGCACTGACATATGCCCAGCCAGTCCCTGAGCAGCAGTGGGCCCCTCCTGGCCAACCTTCCCCCCACCCAGTTTATATACTGAGCATGACATAGAATCATAGAATCAGACATGCTGCGGGGTAGAATACTCCTCTTTGTAGTTCAGGTCATCTTTCCTGGCCATGCCCTCTCCTAGCTTCTTGAGCACCTGCTGGCTGGCTGAGCATTGGAAGCTGAAAAATCCTTAACTTAGGATAAGCACTACTTAGCAGCAACTAAACCATTGGTGTGTTAGCAACGTTATTCTCTGCTCAAACTAGAGCATAGCCCTGTGTCAGCTACTAGGGAGAAAATTAACTCTATCCCAGCTGAAACCAGGCCATCGTGTTACTAACAATACTGTTATGAAAAGATTTTAAGCATTATTAACACACAGACTATCAATACTTAAAAGCATCGTTGCCTGATGTGGGTAATGCAGCTTCACTAGTGGCTGATCTATGACTGCAAGCATTAAATACTTTCTACTTTAAAGTCATTAATCCTTACTTTCTTTGAATATGCTTAATTTAAAAGTTCGGTTTGGGGTTTTTTCCCCCAGTAATTGCTGGTTTTATGTAACCCTGAAATGGAATTTTATTGAGGCACAAGGTCTTTTATATAAACATCCATCTGTCCACAGCGTAACAGTGCTGGGACAAGTTTTGTGGATTGGGTGAGAAGTGGAGAGATTACAGAAGACTCTGTGTCCCTGTAAGAACTGTGAACTTTTGTCCTCTGTGTAACGGCTCTGGAGGATTTTTGCTTTCATAATTTTGATACCAAACAAGGGAATTGCAGAGTCACTAGAAGAGAAAATAATGAAAAGTAGGTCTGATGTCTAGTGGAATTGTTTTATTAATTTACAAAGAAAAGCTCCTTTCGTATTCCTTTGTCAAACTCTGCATCTGCTTCTTCTATTGTCCCTTTCTAGTTGAACAAAGAATTAAGAAAACTGTAATTGCACGTATAAAAATACATATACATCCGTGCTTCAGGCTAACAGATAGCACTAATAAAATAGAAAATATGTTGGTATTAATAAGGATAGAATTCAAAAAGGTAAGAAATAAATGCATGGAAGTTTGTCAGCTTATTAATCATTCCATTATAAGTGGTGTTTTTACTTTCATTGCTCTATCTAACCACAGCTCACTGGCTAAAGGCCAAGCAGCTCTTGCATTGGCACATTACCATGCGGTGTAGTTCTGTACTTCTCCTCCATTTATTAATGCTGCAGACTTCCTACAATTCAGGCTAAAAATAGAACTGGTTATGTGAAAAACACTGCATTTGTGCTTGAGCTGCAGTATAGAAACAAGAGGATTTTATATCATGGGGGAAGAGATTCATGACACAGAAGAGCTAGCTGCTTATACTCTGGAAAAGCTTTCTTTTTGCATGGTTGTAAATAAGATTAGAGCTGCTGTGTACACATTAGACTGAAGGATGAATCTTAGTAGTGGTATTGCCTCAGTATGGATGAATCTTCCTGAGTGTCTATTGTTTGAAGGAGAGATGATTTCACGTACAAGGAAACCTGAATATAGTGCTAGGTACAGAGGTGAATTTGTGAAATCAAAAGTGCAATTGATGTTTTGTTTTTCAGTATAAAGAGTGGCTTCATTTGTGGCACACCTTTTGAAATGTCTTCAAAGAATTATGTACTAAACTAAAACTTCAACCCACCACTGCATTTTTGTACTTGTCTTTCGGCTAGGCACAGCCTCTCCTATTGTTCTGCTTCCAGTATCTTTAAAGCAGACCATTTCACCCTGAAAACACTCCTGAACTTATTCTGAAGTTGTAATAGCGCTGCACACTAAAAATTATCAGCATTCAAATGCTGTCTTTACGCCCTTGATCTTTTTTATAATGCTGTGATTTGTTTTGGATCAGCAGTAGTTTGAACAAGACAAAAAACATACCAGATTCTATCTAAACCCAAGGGAGCTGCCAGGGACACAGGTGAAGAGTGATAGTGGATGCATTTCATAGTCAAAATGAAAAGCAGCAAAACCGATAAGGTCTCATTGTTGCACAAATAGAAAAAGCTAACAGTTTGCATATCAGAAATATCAGGTGTTAGGATTTGACTCAGAACTGCTGAATAGTAGGTTGTTTGCCTTTGGAGAAATAGAGAGGAAGGAAATGTCACGCAGCAACATCACACGTGGTAGTGATGGGAGATGGCAAACAGGGAAATAGACCTTTCCAATGCTGTTTCCTAAAGATACTGTTTGGGCTGGCTGTGGTGCTGGATTATTAAGGAATTCTGATCCTTAAATATCTGCACTTGGCAAAGAATAAGAGAAACAAACCTTATTTGAAGTGCGCAACAGTCTCCAAAGCCACACTTGTTTTGTTCTGAACTCAGAACTGTGTAAGGAATAGAAAGGGTGACGTGTTTGGAGCAGAGGCAGTAATAATGAATAAGACTAAATTGTAAAGACATTTTTTTTAACTACTTAGAGAAAATAAAATTAAGAACATTTTCAAAAATCACGTGCTTTATACCAGGCCACCAAAACACAGTGAGATAAACCTTTTCATAACCTATAATTGGATGAAATAAAGGACACAGGACAAGGCTCAAGTAAAAAATATTTGGTGCAAAGTGCTTAGTTCTTTCTCCTAATTACTATAGGCCAGCCTTAACTCCCATATAATGGTGGAACTCCATCCAAATCCAGCATAGGCTGAAATCAATGAATCTGTTACCATTTACATTAGAATTTAATTTGTCCTGACAAGCTCTCTGAAATTGATACTCAGTGCGATACCAAATGCACTATAAAGGATCATATCATACAGCCAACACGATGCACTTTGCAGTATAATTTAACACTGAAGTGAAATTAAATTGCAAAGATTTTATGATCTCTCTTAAAATCATTTCAGGGCTTCATTCTGATCTGAGAAGTGTAAGACACAAATCTTGCCTCTTGGTCATTGAATGCACAGATAGCTGTGAGAGAAGAACCACACCGTTTGATGGTTGTATGAGGCTTTTTGTTACCATACAGGCTTGTGATTTGATGTATTGATCCCTTTCTGCAGTTAGGATCTCTGCAAGGAGAAGGCTGTGGCAGGTCAACCTCACTGCAGAAACACCAAACAATCTATGTACTTTGGTTGAGGCCAGATTGCACTGGGAGCTCCATAAGGAAGAGGTAGATGGTGAATTATTCAGGGTCTGTGTTTCTACCAAACTAAGCCCATCAGGAGGAAGATGAGACAGGCAGACAGCCTCCACTGTTGACTTTGGTGTGGGAGGTAGGAAGAGGCATGAGCCCAGCTGGTGCAAACAGTATTCAATCTCGTATGACTTGTGTGATGGTTTTGGAGGAAGGGTTTTTCAAAACATCTCCCCATCATACAAAGGGTGAAATAGGAAAAAAATAATTTTCTGAAAGAATATTCTTTTAATGGCTGGTTAATAAGAATAGTTTAAAGTTGCAAAGTTCTTGCAAGGAGCCCAGAAAATATAAATCTATTTTTAAAAACAACCAGTATTACAACTTCAAAGAGAGAAGCAACAATGCAAACAGTAGAGCTCCTTTCTAAACCCATAAACTGTAGATCTAAAATAGAAAGATTAAACAAAATCACAAGGAAAGTAAAAAGAGCTACTTTTTCAAAAAGTCCAAGGAGAGAGGGTTATCAAATAGTTACAACAGTGACTGGGAGGCCTAAATCTTTTTTTTATGCTTAAGAGTATTGTGAAACAGGATTCATTCCAGCACATGCTGTAATGATGAGTGTACTGCCAAAGTGATAACTAAATAAGGCAGATGTCAAACTCATCTCCACAAATGCAGCTCCAGCATGAACGCTTCCTCTCAGATGGGGAAAAGAGAGCACATCTGTCCCATTCAGGATTCATTACATGGCATCTTGAAGGTGCTTCACACAATTATCACACATAAACTGAAGATGTCACTAAAACTGCTCATGTCCAGCATAAGAAATGCATTGTATGGTACAACATGAATGTTAAGGGGGCCCTGAAATGAGGTTCTCTCCAGAGAAGGGTGTCCTCACCTGTCTGCATAGCATTTCGGCAGCAGCTCTGCAAGAACAAGGATGTTTACAAGAGTGCTTTTCTGCTTGCAAAAGTGTTGAACTTGGAGCCCTTTTGCTTATATGGGCACACTGTAGGGAGTGAGGAACCTCAAGAACCAGCCACAGGCCATGAGAGCTAGAGAAGATCCCATAATCACCTGCACTGCTCCAGAATACATGGAGGAGAGTGCACTGGTGGAAGCTTGTAGCTAGCTGATATGTTATAAACAAAATTTTTAAAAGATGAGAGGAGGGAGAGAAATAAATTAAAATGGGGTCCAAGACATTAATGATATTTAGCTGCAGCACTGCCAACAGCTGTGCTAAGAACTGTTTCTTTTTTCCTACCCACTCATAGTATTTACCTGGAAAATACACAATTTTTTAAAAAGCTTAGCCTTACCTGAAATGAATGCTGCTTCTTTCCATTCCCTCTGTTGTCGGGAATTGAAATGGCTGCAGATACAGAGCAGTGTAAAAACATGATGAGCTATGTAGCTTGGGAGCAATTGAGCAGCTGAATACTGCATTATTGAGAAATCATTTGCTACCTCTGGGTGTTAGTGAGAATCTGGAGAGTCCTATACTGGCATTCAGGGCAGAGCATGGGATGAATAAACATTACAGAGTGCTGAGTATTTACTGGTGAATCCAGCATGGAGCTTCAGTAGTTGCATTTTATCCCACTGCACCTTGCAGGGTTGGCTACACAGAGGAAAGACATAGTGAATTCCAGGAGCCTTGTGGTAGGATTGATCTTTTATTGTTTCCTAAATAACCAAATTATCAATGAAATTAATGGCATTTTGCTTAGTGTGTGGCAGGCAATCTGCTTAGCAAGGCAGCCATATTTTCAAGTGACAGGATGTGAAAAACATTTAAATATATATCAGTAGTCCTCATGGGACTTGTAGATAGCTACATGAAATTGTTGTTTTTATGTGCATACCTCATTGTTGCCAAATTACTCCTGGCTTAGTATTTTCCCTCGTATCTAATTGAGATAGGAATCTCTTCAGAACGAGGAGCTCAGAGGTTTGTAAAATACCCATGTATATCTCTGGCAGTGTATAAATAATAAGCTGTAGATGCTAATGATCAGTAATGCTGCAAGTGTTAAGCTGATCATTCCAATTCCTAGTTTCTTAGGTGATTGCAAGTATTGCTTGACTCAGCATGGTGAGTAGTCACATATCTACTCCAGTGTGGAGCGGTGATTATTAAGTATATCCCAGAACCAGAAAATCTCAGGTGATGGAATCTGTCCCAGAATCTGCATTGCTGTGGTACTGTGCTGCAGAACAAGTTTTTGCATTCTGTAAAGCCAACGCAAAATATCTACTCCATATGGTTTTGGAGACATACTTAAAATACGAGCCAAGTTCAAGCTGGTGCAGAGCTATCTTGCTGAGCTCTGAACTAATCTAAATCAATTTCTTTGAGAGGTGCCATCACATTCATCTCGATGAGATTTTAAGTCAAAGCCTAAAGAAAGACATCTCAGTGATAGCTTTTAAACCTTTGCTGTTTGAAGCAAATGTATTTAACTTAGGAGTAAATACAGTAAAGGTGCTGATACCATATTTCCAAGCAGTTTCCCTCCTCCTGGATAACAAAAGCTCATATAGTTCCCTACCTATGTAGCAAAACTGAGGACTTCAGTGTGCTTATACAATACCAATTTAAAAATCTTTGGCACAGAAGGAACTGGAAATACGGAGAAGAGTAGATAGCATCAGCAACTCAAAGATTACTCTATGGTATTGCACTACATAAGAGATTGGAGTTGCCTTTTCATTCTATCCCAGAGATCATCTAAGGTTTCACTGAAATAAAGGAGCCTGTGCAGACCAGGTTAATAGTCAAATTAAAAGAACTACGTTTTTAACTCAAAATGGTTACTGCATTTGCTGCTTGCTACACTAATTCCTGCAAAATTTGAAAATTAATAATTTATTTATTCCATCTTTATGCTCACCTGGGGCGTACAGTGAGCACCTCTTATTAGTCTCCACATCTCAACAGGAATGTCCAATAATTCTTCAAAAGTGAAATCAAGTACTAGTATGTTGAGTGATGGGAATCTCAAACCCTGTTATTTTGGCTTAAAGTTTATCATGCAAGCAAGGAGCATGGATATAACTCATCCACTGAAAGACACTGACTGAAGAGACATATTTGACTTGACATACTGAGCAAGAGCTTAGAACAAAGCAAAAGCAAACCCCTCCAGAAAAATGAGTATGTAAAATCCCTCATTTATTTTGGTTCATAAAAAAAACCCCAAACGTTTCTTATTTATATTGCCTTGTTTTCAACAGAAAACAAAGACAATTTTTAAGATGAAAATGTTCTGTATTCATATGTGAGTCTTAAAAAAACAGGCTATTTTCAGCAGTGAATTGCAAGCCGTCCAGTGAAAGAAGCAACAATATGTTCCTAGGGAATTTTCGTTCCTCCCTCTGTTCTGCAGAGCAGTGATACTTACATTAATTCTGAAAAACAAGCATGAGCAGTGGAATTTAAACTCAGCTCTAAGCCTTCCCTGTTTCTCACACCAAAAAATGAACAGTATTGAAGACTGCAGCAAGGCATTGCTGTTTCAATGCCATGCTGCTGGGAGTGCAGGGCACTTGTACAGGGCTTTGACACTGCTCTTGGCAGTCAGATTTTCAGGTATAGCTGTTTATTTGGGATGAAAAAAAAGTCCATGACGTGTCTCCCTCCTCATCACAGATGTATCAGTAACATATCTAGGACTTCTGGAAATACATATCTGTGGATGTCCTCAAAAGAGTGTGTAGTTCTGCCCCATGCAGTCAGTGGGACCTAAAGGAAATGCACTGGGGAAAGAATTTCAGTGGCAGCACCAACTGGGGCCATTCTCTCCAGAGCACACATGAGGCATGTGGAGTGAAGCCTGCACTTCAGCACAGAAACAAAGTGTCATTCTGTTCAGGTTTGTTAGTTAATAATTCAAAATCTTTGTGGAGGATAAAAAATGAGGTCTAAAAGAAAGCATTGAAGCCCTTCAAGGCTGCACAGTGCATTACAGGTATGCCTTCACTGTCAGCATCCTACCTGAACATTAAACAGTGACTAATTCTCCCATTCAGATGTTTTTTGTCAGTCTTAGGAAAGGCTGTAAATCAGTCAGAGCTCTGGCTATGCAACACTTCCTATAGTCATCCAGCAATTAATAAAGGCATTAAACATGGGGAAATTTCAAGCATCAAAAAGTTAAAACTAAATTACAGTAATACTTCAGGTATCACTCTCGTTGCTGACAGGTTCCTTGCTGGTTTCATTCAGGAAAACTGATGGTATCATAGAATGGTTTGGATTGGAAGGAAGCTTAGATCTAGTTCCAACCACCCTGCCATAGACAGGGATGCCTCCCACTAGGTCAGGTAGCTACATTATACACTAGCATTTCAAGTATCATCTACATGGAAATTTTAGATAATTCCATTTAATTTTTTTTTTTGTTAAACTTTTGTTTATACAGACCAAACTGGGCAGATAACAGTTCTCAAAACTTGCTTCTTTTGGTTGACTTTATGACTCCTTTGCTACCCAGCACTTTCACGGGCCAGATGCGCTTCCTGCTTTAAAGAAACTTGCTGGTGCTTAAGTCAGCCTCAGCACTTAAGTATGGCAAGACTGAGTCCCACTGAATTCTCTTTAAAAATGCGAAAGGCATAGAGAGAGACTGAAAGGCTGCAGCTCTTTGTGCTCCCAGGATGTCAGCAGGGGAAGGCTGTTAGCTAGGCCAGCTCTGCCACCTGCAGCTCACAGCCGGCAGGACCGCGGCGCCTGCACCAACCACGCCACAAACCTCCACTGCTGGAAGTGTTAAAAATCCCAACAAGAGGTTTCACTGCAGCTGACACTTGCTAAGTCAGTCAGCAATAGGGTGCATAAGCTTATGGTATGCAAAACTAAGCTAAAACAGAGCTTTCACGTTGGTCTTTCTGCTCATCTTCACTGCTAGCGTAAGGCAGGATTGTTCTCAGAACAGAAGGACAGGGCTAGAACAAAAATCATAAGGCTGAAACCATTCTTAGTGTGACTGCAGTGATCTCAGAGCTGAACCTGACTCCTATGGAGGCCTTTTTTGGCTCTCCTGATAACTGAAGTATTACAGGAAATTGTGTAGATCCATATTCTTGGTACCCTCGAACTCCTGTCTGCAGGGCTCCCAGCATCTCCTCACATAACTCCCTTCTTAAAACACACTGGGTCTTGAAACCTATAAATGCTGGATTTATCCTCTTAAAAAAAAAAATAGAGCCATTACAAAAATAAATCAAATCCCTACAGATGTGTTTTACTAATACAAAATAAATGTGCTTTATTATGTTCCCTACTTTCACTTCCCTGAGCCTCAAGGGTATAACATTACCATTTTCTCAAGTTGGATCCAAGCCTTGTAATTGATGGATTGTCCATAGGATCCATTGGAATTCTAGCAAAATCACAAAATGTGTGCGTATATCCCAATATGTGCCAGGCACCCACAAATACAAACTTCTCATGCCAAAGACTTCCCTCACTGTAAAGCTCTGTGTTCACTTCTAGCCCCAGATCCAGCTCACAGCTATCCATGGTGGAACACTGGTTCTGCACTAATGATCAGACATCACTGTGATGAGTTCAAGTAAGAAAGCATGACTGGAAACTAATTCTGATAAACTAATTCTTACTGGGCTTCTTTCAGTATGTTTTAGTACTGGAGAGGGAAAGTACATAGCTGGTATGATATGTCCTTCCAAATATATTTTAAAAGCTTTTTTTTTTTTTTCTTTGAGTTTCATTTAGTTGCCTAAATGCTAATGACACCTTCTAGTGCCTGAAATGTCCACATGGAGCCTCGTGCCCTCCTGGGACACAAAGAGCAATGAGATGCAGGATAATCTAGGGCATTTCAGCTGGCACTCGGCATCGTGTGTGAGCAAATGAGCCCCACCTTTTGTGTTGCCTAAACGGGAATTGTTGTTCGGGAATGTCTGTGTCTTGTCAAGCATTCCCGTTAATGGCTCTGGGTCCCTAGAACTGTAGAGGTTTTCTGTGATCAAATCATCACTGCACTGCAGTCTTTAAATCTTTAGGATGTTTTCCTGGGTAACTGAATCTGAGCTGTGCAGAAAATGCTTGGAGAAGAGATCAGTTTTGTTTGTGTTCCACGTATTATTTTTATAGTAAAGACTTATACATTTTAATATTATCCAACGCTTGAAAAAATGTTAAAATAGATGTTCTGAAAAGGAATCTCACAGAACGAGATTAGATGGTCTGTGGGGAATAGGCAGTCTAAGCCTCAGGGTTCTTCAGTATGCCAGTGAATGTAGGAGTATGTAAAACATTTTGTTAGCTTTGTTTTAAGAAGTCACTTTGCAAAATGATGCAGTTAAACCAGCCTGCAGTTACCCTGCTCACTTAGCAGTTCAAGTCAGCAGGTGATTTTGGCCAACCTAGCTCTGAGATGCATCTTGTCCTCAGTTTGCCCTTTGCAGTACCAAGCTGCTGATTATCACTGGTAGATTCCTCAAACTTAAGATAAGTGGACTCTGATCTTTTCCTCTTTCAGGGTTTTGGTTTAGAATTACTTTAGATTTCAAGTAGCTCTCAAAGATCACTGAAAATACTAGATGTGTTTAAAATACTAGATGTGTACATTCTGTGTAATGCCCTACTATTACTCAGGCATCCAAAGCTGAGCTTACCATATGCAGATTTAGAGGGAGAAAATGGTTGTGAATTCCCCAAATCTAGAGGAGGAATTCATGTGAGCATGTACAGCTCCCAAATATCCAGAAAATGAGACCATCCCACTTCCCAGTGTCAAGGCCTCAGCCCTTATCATTTTGAGTTCATGTAGGTGAAGTCAGTCAGACATTGATACACTTGGGGTTCATATTCTGTTTTGTGTGTGAAGTGAAAGAGATTATAGTCAGGATTAGCAGTCAAGATATCTAGAGGCAGCAGTGACTGCTTAGTTCCCCTCAGCGCGCATTATGGTTACTGCACAATAGGAAACATCTTTCCCAGATGATAAAGAAGAAACATTCTCTTCATTGCCAACAATAAATATATACAGAGGAGTAAATATGTCATGAATAAAATGTCCCTAGGGAAATCTTGGAAGACCCTATATGTATATTTACATACTTTTAGTCCTGGCAGCAGTAGAGCAGTGAGAGTAGCACTCAACTAGTTGAGAATTAACACAGCTATCTTCTTCATACTAGTTGCTCTCTGCTCATAATGAGACAATTTAGGCAGCCCTGCCAGAAACTCAGACTTCTGAGAACCAAAGCAATAGTGTCAATTATAATTGTGAATCTCTCTCCTTCTCTATCTCACACACAAAACCTGAGCAAGTGCCTGTAAGTTTCAGAATGAATTGAGTAAGAACTCAAAATACAACACCTCTTTCACAGCATAAACTGGATCCTGCACATGTGTTAGGACCTGTTGCACTTCAGTTTTGGTAGCATTTTGGACTAGAAGAATACCTGAGCCCAAAGTGCACAATCCGATAGTAGCTCTCCACATATTACCTTGTAGATATTTAGCTACAAAAATAAATGTAAAAAATCTATGTAAGAAAAATGTCAATGAGGGAACTGCAGAATCAATATCTGCAGTTGGGGAAAAAAGAATCCTCATATTGAAGTGCTTCATTCTCCCTGCTGTTTTATGTTATCTCTATTTTAACTGCTGTTAATGAAAGGGTCACCCAAAGGTAGTGCCAATACATGATAGCATTTGAATGCTGAATTAATCTCTTAGTCTTCACCACAGCTACTTTACAGCTATTTTCCCTGCATATTTTGCATGTCCATTTATATGAATGAGAGTGAGGTGTGCATGGGGAGAATGGGAGCTCTGCAGCCCAGAGAGGATTTGTCTCATTACTTATATTTTTATAAAAGTATGGAAGGAAAACATCACCTGCTGAAGTAAATCCAAGAAGCCCTTTTGTCAAGACTTACTAAATTTGAGTAAATAACTCAAACCAAGACTCAAGTTATGCCTTTCTGCAGTTGCCATTCTAACTTCTAATAACTCGACCAATTTGTTGCCTTACACCTCTTGGTAAACAAAGCCCCAAACCTTCAGTTACTTCTAAATGCAGTTATTTGAACAGTGACTCAAGTGGCCTGTAGGCTCCATGCTTATTCTGTTTCAGCTATTTCCTTATCAAATGTGCTTAGGTAACAAGTAAGGAACATTGTCCTCCTATGTGCCAGCCTTGCAAATTTCAGGTGGAACCAGAGGTCAACCTGGATTTTTTTTTTCTCATCTAGGATGGCCAAAAAATAAGGATCCTGCAAATGAGAGTAAGCCCTCAATTACATGTGTGCATTTCTATAGTCTTCTGTGGCTTTGTGTAAGGTTTAACTGACTGGAAATGATTCCGTGGTGATAAACAGGAGGGAAGAGAAATCAGCTTTACTGTGATCTTTGTGCTGTATCTGTTGTGCTAAAAGGAGCAAAAAGCAGTGAACAGTGATTTTAATTACTAAGTGAACAGATAGAAAATATATAAGCCTATTTAAGGAAGAGCTTCAACATAACTGCATTCAAGCTACTGTGGAAAATAAAATGCTTCCTTTGTTTCTTTGACGTATCATTCATGTGATGGGAAGAAGACAACGCAGTCCTCATAACAAGGAAAGAACAAAATTCTATGAATTATTTTGCATGCAGCAGCAAGCTAAAATATAATGTTTAAAACCTTCATTTATGAAAAGCCTTCATTGTGGAGTGCAGCAGGTCAGAAGATCACCATGTGTACATTCTGCATATGGGAATCGTAACCCACTGTGGGCATTTTATTGTTTATTAATTCATCCTTGCAGCTTTGGCAATCAAGCATGGGAATTTCCTGCTCTTCTGAAATCTCTGTAGTTGGAATACCACAATTGAAATTTATCTGATTTTTTTTTTTTAATACTTAATATATACTTAGCAAGTAAGAGTTTTCTCTGTTCAGTTTAGATCATGCAATCCCAATGCAGATTAAACTGAGCTATAGAAGGCATAGTCTGATAACAAGGGTAAAACAAAACAAACCAAAAAAAAGTCAAGACTATACTTTCCAGTTATGTAAATACTGATCTGAGTCTTTACTTGGAGAAATCATTCTGTTCTGACTTACATTTCTTCCAGTTGTGTGTAATACTGGAGCCAATGCAGGAACTGATGTCAAGACATAAAACTTACAATCTAAGTCCTCGAGACTGCTTGAAGACTTGCTTGTTTCAGAAATGGCAGAGAATGGTGGCCCCACCAGGTATGTTTCATTTCCAGTGTTTTACTTGTTTGGTAGCTAGGTTAATATAGGAACAACAAGAAAAAATTACTGCAAATTTACTTACAAAGGAAAGTAGTAAGAATTAGCACTGTTTCAAAAGTAAGCCTGAAAATTATTCTGGTGCTTTATTATTGCAGTCTGCCCCAACTGATTTATAGATGTGCACATTCAGATGGTTTCACTATGACTAGGATATAATTTAGTGCAAAAGTATGTGTAGATGGAATGCAAAATGCCTACTGGCTCCATTAGAATTCATCGTTTGTATAATTCAGCTTCCTGCTGTGATTCTGAAATTACAGCTACAACTCATAATTAATTGTCTTTGAGACTAATATAATGTTATTTACAGGCTTGGACCTAATCTCTTTCCTCTTACACCTCAACATAATAATTCTCTCTCTCTCTCTTTTTTTCCCCCCTAAATTATTAAAAATTTGTATATCTAAGATATACAAGAAATATATAAGATTTGTACATTGACATGGGTAGCCAGGGCAGATTTTGAGAAGTACAATTGCCCCTCTGTTCTTTGCCAATTTTAGCAAAGTTATGTAATTGTCCTGATTCAGCCTGAATTTGGAAGACTCACAGAGCAATGGCATTCAGCATGCTTTAATGTGTGCTTTGGGGAGTGGCAGATTTAAAGATGAAGCCCACATCAGAGGCAGAAGGAGCTGAAATGGGAGTTGCTTGTGTGCTGCATTGATGGCAGCAATATGGTACAAAGCTACCTTTACCCCCTCTGCTGCCTGTATCAGCTGAGACTGTACCTGACATTAGAAAAAGACTTGGATTTTTGTTTAACAGTGGTGCTTGCTGTGCGACCTTCATTCGTCAATTTAGTCACTTTGAGCATCATGATAGCTATCATTTTACCAGTAGTAAAATGTCTTTAAATGTCTTTATAGGTAATGCTGTGAAAATAAGCTTCATTAGTCCTTTGTAAAAAATGGGAAGTAGATTTCATTGTTTTGGGCCCAATTATTATTCCATGGTTTGAGTGTTAAATTTAATACTGCAAGTAGTAAACATAGAAGTTTAAAAGTAAATTAAAAAATATTTCAGCACCTCTGCTTATGAGTCATTTTAGTACAGACTTAACAATATCTGCCATTTGCTTTCCTTCTTACCATTTCATTGCAGCAGAACCCACAAGGCAACCAACAACCAAGCGGAGAAAAAGGAAAAACTCTACCAGCAGCACTTCCAACAGCAGTGCTGGGAACAATGCAAATAGTACCAACAGCAAGAAAAAGTCAGCTGCTGCAAACCTGAGTCTATCAAGTCAGGTACCTGTAAGTCTCACTTTCCTTGTAGGCCTGAATTGCTTGTGGTGCATTGATTTTCTCCTTACATTGTAAAGAAGGTGCATTCTTGAGCCTAAATTATCACAAGCAAAAGGCAATCTTGCACAGTGTGCTGTGGAAGCTGAGGAATTTAGGAGAGAGATGAGAAGAAGCCATTCTGCAGTGCAGCTTTAACCAATGACCCTCGGGAGTACCCTGAGGACTAGATGTGACTTTTTGAAGGCTGAGGCCAGCTCCCCTTCTTGTCAGTGGAGTCCTTCCACTGGTGGTGGGACTTAGATTGGGCCTCGTTATTTTTTTAGAGAGAGCATGGGTCTTGCTGACATCCATCTGCCAGGTGCTAAGCGAGGATGAGTCCTTGTGGAACAGGACAGCTGTACCTGATCAGATCACTGCTCTCTCTGTTAGCAACTTAACTCTGATCAGTACCAGCTTCAGATGCTTTAGTGGAACAGGTTATGAATTGCTTGTAGAGGTTCTCTCTTCAGCCACACTGCTTGAAGAGGGTGAATCTCCTGGAACATGGGTCTCAGCTTTTTCACTCTGCTAGCTGTAACTGTTGACATCCTAGTTATATAGGGAAACAGCACAACTGTACCAGAAGTGTACTTTAATAACATCACATTTCTTAGTCACAAGGCAGGGGTAACCAGACCCCAAACTGTGACAAAATGTGCCTCGGTCAATAAGAAGACAGCTTATGCATTTTAAAGCTGGGGAAATTAGTCTGATATTGTAGGAATTAGAAAATGGTATTTTGGGAATAACATGCAGAGGTTTTTCTGATCAGCAGATAGGAAAGGGCTAGGTCTCTTCTGAAGCCTGGCAAAGAATATAGGTCTTTTGTTAGTGCAAAGCAGGCACTTCCTAGGAAGCTTGAATACCCAGATTAAAAAGGAGGCATAGGCTAACACCAGTGAAATGAAATTAATTTTTTTGTTTAGCAACTTATTCAGCAGTCCACTAGCTAGCAGAAGCTTTGGGCTTCAGTACATTAAACTCATATTTTCTCCTTGTCATATTAAAATTTTCACATGGCTCTCATCCCTGGAGTCAGATTCTTTCCCTAATATAGACATCTCTGGTTTTTTCTGGCAGCACAAAGCAGTCAGAAGGCCAGATACCTGATCCCCTGGTGACAGGGACCACTCTGCCCCACTGACTGTCAGAAAACTCCTTGATCAGTATACAACCACATTCAAGAAAAAAAAAGCAAATAGATACAAAACTGAGCATCCGGCTAGTTGCCTGCTGTCTCCAAGTGCAGAAGACAGCAAAATCACTTTATCTCAGCTACTCCCTGCCCCGAGTTCAGTTCAGCAGGACCAGAATCTGACCCTCTGCCTCTCTTCAGCTTGTTTGTCCCTAGAGAGAACAAGTTTTGTTGGCTTCAGTGGTAGCCATGTGCACTTGTGTGTTTGAGTGTAATTGAGCCCTCTGGTAGTTACCTGTCACTCCCACTGATATTCAAGCTGATTTCAGGTACTGAAAGGCAACTCCTGACAGATGAACAAGTCAAGGCTACTCTTTCTGAAGTAGACAATGGTTGAGCATCTCAGACACAATGTTGAAGGATGAGAAATTGATTTTTTTAATCTCCTTGGGCTTTCAGGATGCTCACAGACAATATTTTTCAATATTGTCTTCTTTCTCTATTAGCAAGATGGTCTAAACTCTTATTTATGGAGGATCAGGTTCCATTTTTTTGGATGCTTCTCTGCAAAGTGGAAAATGTATAGCTGCTTGATTTGGCATACCAACAGCTCTTCCCATCTTCCCCACAGCAAAGATAGCAAAGCAGTTGGAATTGAGGATTGGGCCACCCTGCAGAGTAGACAGAACTCAAAATAATTTTAGCAGTAGGATATTTTGGTGTAAACCCACTCAACACTTTTCAGTTAAATAAAGAGATGTTTCCATGTTTCTTCAAAATTATGCATTCTTTGGAGTGGACCTTATACAGGCATGCCACTGTTTTCTGAAGTTAACTGCAGGTAGCAGTAACTTGCTTTCTCGTTCCTTCTCTTAACTTTACCCTAAAGTATATCCTAGAGTAGTTAGTTTTTTGTTTCCATTAGTTAGAAGACAAAATATCCTCAAACACAATTTGATGCTTTTCAACTAAAAGTTTCATTTGACCAGAGAGCTTTCTGCAAATGGCACTTTCCTGCTTAGCAGAAGAAAATTACTGAAATTATTAATTTTCAGTGTTAAAAGCATTTCCCTCCTCATGATTAGAGAAGAGGAATGAAATCACTACATCTTCTGTTCAGATGACTCACGTGACTGTAGCTAGTTTCAGTCCCATTTTTCCCAGTCTCTTTCAGGAGAGCCTCAACAATGAGCTTATATCCATGCCAAACCTGAATTAAAATGAAGTGATGTACTCCAGCTTTCTCTAGTGATTTCTTCCCAGCCAGCAAAGACAGTCTCTCCACCAAAATAGATTTTAACTAACAGAATCTAATCTAATTTCCTGTCACATTTATACCTCTATGTTGTTTTCTTTTTGATAATAAATTAATCCTGGTTAGTTTCCTTAGCCCCTATTTCATGTGAGGTTTCTTGGTTTAGGGCATTAGTGCTTTTTCAGTTGTGCTCCTACAGTAATGCTGTGTACAGTCTGGCACGTGTGGATTTATCATGTAGCTCATCCACATTTCTCACTCACACCATTAACTTGCGTTTCTTTAATGAGGTCTTTGCATCAGGAGAGGCAAAAATTCTGTGTTCAGGACAGTGACCCAAAAGTAGCTCAAGTGCTCTCAGCTATAACAAAGCTTAAAAACTTCAGAGATATTTGTCATTTTCTGCATAGCCCCTTCCAGATCTTCTACGGGAGGGCTAAGCAAGCCTTGATCAATGGGATGGAGCAGTACTTGTCACATGCACACTCCTCAGTAATAGGAGGTTGTGCCATTTCCTCTACCTGCATTATTTTCTGATCAAGCAGGGCCAGTGCTGACAACAGAGAGTCAAGCCTAGAAACTGAAGTGTGTGGTTACATTTCTATACATGGATCAGTCTGGCACTGCACCCTGAAGTTCAGCTGCTGATGCCTTGTCAGTCCCATTTGTGATCTTTCTGTTGCCTTAAATTTATTAGCACTTTGACTGCGCCGACATGCTCTGTTTAATCTCTGATAGCAGTCTTCAAAAGGCTCTTAAGGGTCTCTGCTCATGGGTGGGTATGCATCCTCCCTCTTATCAGTAATTTGAAAAGTATCGATCTGTCATCATAACCACTTTTTAAAAACTTCCTCAACTTTGCTAAATAAAATGCAAAGTCTGGCCCTTTTGACATATGTTTACACTCTATTACACTCATTTTCCCTTTATAATGGTGGGGGAAACTGGTTTCTTTGATTCTGTTAGTTCTCATGCTCCTTATTGCAGACCTTCAACAGCTCTTGCAGATATGACTCTTCACAACTTTATACATATTACATATTTCCTATGTATGTCCTAGGTTCTTAAAACAAATGTAGCTGGCCCGTGTACTGCATGATCATCCTACACAGCTCATGCCTAGCTTGAACACCTATGACTTGCTCAGTGACACTTCTGTCCTGAGTCCTCTAGGTGCTGAGGCAACACGATGTAGTCTATTGTAAGAGGAACCAAGTGCCACTAAAGTCACTCCAACGGCACAAATACAAGAACATTTTCTCACCAGAAGTTTTCTTCTCTCAGCTTCTTGTTGGTGTAAGCTCAGTACTGGCCATGCTTTCCCCACATGCATTGGCTTTTTCTAGAAAAAAGCTAACAGGACAGGGACCCAGAAACTGTAGTCCACCCCACTGTCTTGGTCTCAGCAGAACTGTTCTTAGATTTGTTCCTGCTCTCAATCACATCTGATCTTTGGAAGAAACATTAACCCATTGTGCAGAAACTGAAATTACCAATTTCCTCTGTCTCTAAACAAAGAGCGAAGCTGGGTGAGACTCCTTCCACAAGGTTCATAGAAAGCCTATGATTTCAAAGACATCAGTTATCTAATTTGGGTGTGCCATTGTTTTATCACTTGCACAGTACTGATTTCCCCTAACATTTGAAGCTAGGTGCAGTGTTTTCCCAAGCCTTCACTCAGTTTCCAATCCTCTTTACTGGCTGAAAATGTATTCCTTTGCATTTTCCTTATTCTTCTAGTTTCAAGTCCAACTTTCTTGCCAGCCTAAACTGTGGTACTTACAACAGTGTCTTGTACACTGTGATCTGTGGGTTACAGGTATATGCATCAGAAGAAGTCCATACAGCCATTATCACTTAAATATCACTTTCTGATAAGTTTAGTAAAAGCAGTGTACATTGATCCATTTTCAGCTATTTGAATTTGGAAATTTGACAATGCACAGCTCTCTCAAACTCTAAGAACCACTCCTCTAGACTGCTCCCAGTCATAACCATAGAAATTAATAGGTGGATTTTGCTTTCATTTACTAATGAAGATCCCATTGAGTGCAACACTGTAACCATGAACCCAGCAAAATCTCACTTGTGATGGAAAGCATAAAGCATCACTGCATGCCACTAAGTAAATCAAATGTTCTTTGAGTTTCAGAGTCTTAATTAGAGCCTCTTTGCACTCTTGAGTTACATACCTCAATAATGTCTCTTTCTCTTTGTAGTTCTCTGTAAGCTCCTCAAAAGCCAAATCCATAAATAAATCTGCTAATGTGGAGCGAGCACTACACTCTCTTACTTGTTTCAGAAACAGGGGTTAGGTTTAGGTGGTTGTAATGGATGCTGTAGTACCAGAGTTACAGCTCCAGGGCCAGAAGATGTGTCAGAAATTATCTCATGTCTCAGAAATGTGCAATTCAGAATCTTAAGAGTTAGCTGCAGTGAGGTGAGAGTGAACAAATTGGTTTCCAGTTGTGCTTTAGGAAAAATATTCCAGAGAAGACCAGAATTTCAAGTTAACAGAGAGGACTGTGATGAGATATGAAAGATAACCATTTTCCTCTAGAAGGTGTTTACTGTGAATGTCAGTTCTGTCTCTATATATCATTTCAACACCAGTGTCACTCTGCTGTTTATGTCTTGGAAGCAGTGACCAGTATGGGTGTGGGCAGCAGTGGGGCTCTTGATCATTAATAATTTTTGTGGCAAGGAGAGAAGTCAATGCTTAAAATAACCACCACTAACACGAGTCCCTAGGAACAAAGGGAGGCAGGAGGAGATACCCTTCTTCTTTTGACTTAGCACTTAGAGGTATGCTGGCTGCTAAAACTAGTGCAACTTTCAGTCCTTGGGAGTATGAGGCTTGCTTGAGCAATATACTTGATAGTTTCAGGCGTTTTTAATTATCTCAGGCTCGTGGAGCACTGTTTGTCTACTCTTGGGAACTCCGACACCTGAGCTAGGAACTAATGACTGTAACACACTGCACAGGGCTACATACTAACAGCATCAAAGATAGCAGGCAGAGAGGGATGGGAATTTTACATGGCCCACCACACATTTTTACCTCCAGATTCCAGTAGGACATTGTTTAGCCATAGCAAGATCTTTAAAATCCCAAGCTAAAAGTTTAGTTACATAACTAGGCAGAGCTAAACTTTGAAGCTAGGTGTAAAAGAGACTAAGCCTGAAAAATGACTGATCTGTTAAACAGAAGTGCTTGCATTTGAGCTGTGTATGAAGTGAACTCTGTGTATAGTTTATATGCATCAATTTAAGTTTGGATGGCAATTAGGGCTATTTCAGGATGAAAGGTATGATATACTTGAAAGCTGCTTTTGTGGTTATATTGTGAAGTAATACATTTATATCACATATTGTAAAACATCCACTGCTTTATTTACAGTGCTTCACTGCAACCATATTTTACTATCATGAGACATTCCTTGACCAAAAATGTTGTTTCTAATCACAGAGTAACTTAGTAAGATTGAGTGACTACAGTCTAAATCTTTTTTTAAACTAATCTAGTCAAATATGTGCTACCATAACTAGGCCATAGCAGTGTATGCTGCCGTGCAAGAGACTAGGGTTTAATTCTTGGATTCTGCTTCTCACTCCATGAGCAGGAGCTAGGAGCACTCCAGAGCTGCAGCCTCAACCCTGGGAGGGATGGAGCCTTGTGTCATTCAACAGCAGTGACCCCCACTGGCCAATTTAAGGAGAAGCATTGAGGGGCTCTAAAAGGAGTCACTTCCAGTCCTCCTCAGAGGTTGGTGGTCATTGCACGGGAACTAGTGAGTGGAGGTTCAATGGGGTGCACTCGGTGGGGTCTTCAGCTTTCAGTCTGAGGGCAGAATCCTCTCTGGGGAGGAACCAGCATGTGTGCTTCCTTGAGACACTATTTTTGTCTGACTTAAGTGGCAGGATTGTCAATTATTTATTTATTTATTTTTACATGTCCTGTGACTAATGATGTGATATTTATCTTTTTTTAAATAGAATGAGGGAAAACTCCACTAACCTCAATATAATCGTAGTTTAATTCCCAGGGTGATAGAAACTCAATAGCATGGAGAGAACTATAAGTGCAAACTGTCCTCTCAGTGGGTGTCACTATATTAAAGGAATAATATTTGCAAAGAAATCTCAGAAATTAGAGATGGAAATACTTGCAAGGTTATTGAGCTTGTCCCCACTGATGCACAAATGTTTCCTATCACAGGCTGAGGCATTTCCCAGCCCAGTGTTAGGTGACCTGAGCAGCAAAGCTAGCACTGTTCCAGTGGGGTCATTAATCCTGTCTGTGGTTCTCAGTAACAGGAATATTGTCTTAGCAGTGGGGGTTACATTTTTGTTTACTTAATATCATCTTAGTACCCTAGGTCACATCTCATCGGATTGGCCTAAAGCAATCCTCTTCTTTTCAACACTTGCAGCTATTAAGCATATTTACCACCCCCACCCCCCGCAATCATTTAGTGGATGCAATGCACATTAAATTCTTCCACATGGCCTCCCCAGCCAGCTATTCTAGCCCCACAGTTATTTTTTATGTGCTTCTCTAAGTCTCATCCAAGTTGCCATCCTCTTGCTGGTATGGCAACAGGGAGAACTTGAGGTCCATCCTCAGGAGTGTTAAGTAAGAGGAAGTGTTGCCACCTCAGTCTGTGATTCTGTATTTCAGCCACTGTGGTCCTTTTTGCCTGCCATATCACACTGCACGCTCAAAACCAACTTTCTGTCCTCTGCCAGGTCTCTCTTGTCATTAATGCTCTCGCAGTACAACGGGGTCAGGTCTGGTTCAGCAGTGCACGCTATACACTGACTGTTGTTTAGAGGAATAAAATAAATTAGGATACATTTTGGGTCGTAAACACCTCTGTCTTTTAAACTTTGATGTCACAAAGCTGTGTGTGAGTTTTATTTAACCAAACATTTTACGGATATATGGAGTAACAAAACATAGACTACATACAGAACAAATCATGTAACAATTTCCATCTACTCACAAATTTTTCACATAGCACAGGCTGAAAATGTGATATAAACATTCCGCTGTAGCATGTCAGCCTCTGCTGAGGGATATTGAGAAACAGTGTAAATACTTTCAGGCACTAATTTGTATTGTTTCATGTTGAAGGAAGTACATATCTGATTAAAAAGAAACCCTATCGAATGCAAACATTTGTCTTCCATTTGCTTTTTACAAATGCTTTTACATTCGTAAGGAGAAACAGATCCTTTAAATATTGAATCTGTTGTTGGCTGGAATTCTTGGAAGGGCTTGTTAAATCAGCAGGTACAAAGCTAGACATCTGGAATTACTGCACTTTTCCCAGACACTAGCTGGTGCCCTGCCACCTGAGCTGCATGAAAAGATGCATCGCACATACTTCCTTAGCGGTTAGCACAGCAGCCTGATTCTCTGCTGAACAGAGGGAACAAGTGAGCTCTCTGGCTTTGCACCTTTGCTTTCCAATCTCAAGTTTGCACCTTTCTATCCCATGCTGGTTAGGTTTTTCTGCAGCAAATATGTGATGCACTGGAGTACAGTAGGCGGTTTACTTGTTTTCACGGAAGGACAATTTGTACTTAAAGCAGTGATTAGATGAATACTTTCTTTCTTGCATGCCTCAGTTTTTGATGACTACTAGCTTCATCAGTGTAATTATAATTAGCACTCTTCATCTTCCTTTTATGGTACCAGCTGGACAGATTGGTCCTCTTACTGCACAGATTGGCGGCAGGGTTGCCTACACGGAGTTAGGTGACAGGCACCATGAAATAACAGATGGTAAATTCAGGGCTTGTTGGCAATCAGCAGGTTTTTGCTAATGACTTAATTAGCTATGCAAATTGTCAAATCAGTGTGAACATTGTTTTTATCGAAAACTTTACCTAAATTAATTACCATAATTAAGTAGCAGAATGTCAAGTGTATTGGACGCGTAAAAGGGCTTGGCTGGCTATGGATAAGAGAGTTACCATCTTTATTAGAGTGCTGTGCTCCACATTTGGGGAGTCTGAGGATAAGAAATGTGGTTTCTTTTATACCACTTTTAAAACACACCCATTGCCAAGTTCCAGCTCAGATGCCTTTCCAAATGAAATGGCTTAGGAAAGAATTACTGCAAAGAATTACTGGAAAAAGGCTAAATACTTCAAGCAGGACTTTAAGGTGGTAGCCTGCTTATTTGCTTAAAATCATAGACACTTTTCAGTCTACCTGCTCCTCTGTTCTGGGGTTTCTGAGATCTGGAGCCATGAGTGTGCAGCTAAGAGATGTGTTACAGTTTTCCCTTTGCATTAGAAATAAAATGTAAGCCTGTCTCCTGGTTCCTACTATGCAGGAACTTTTAACTCTGCTGTTCAAATATCACAAAGTTAAGAGATGCAAATTCTCTAACATAATTTTTTTAAGTTGATTTTTTCTCTCTCAAGGTTTCCATATAACAAATATTGGGTGCTGTTCACAGGATGTGATGGTGGTAGGAGAACCAACTCTGATGGGAGGCGAATTTGGGGATGAAGACGAAAGGCTTATCACTAGATTAGAGAACACACAGTATGATGCAGCAAATGGCATGGATGATGAAGAAGATTTCAACAATTCACCTGCACTGGGAAATAACAGCCCATGGAACAGCAAACCTCCTGCTAACCAGGAAACTAAATCTGAAAACCCCACACCACAAGCTTCCCAATAGGTTATTCTGCAGCAGTACTCACTGCAATGTGTGTCAGTGGGTTTCACAGCATTCTTGAAAACAAAATAAAATTATCCCCCACACCACCTTTCAATGGATACAGTATCTATTTCAAAACTAAAGTGATCTGATTTTTAATTTTTTTTTTTTTAAATTAGGGAAAACTCTTATATAAGCTTCCATATACATTTCTTGGAATTTCTTGGAAGCCTTCACATACAACATGATGCTGGCACTGACCTCAGTTTAAATAATTGCAAACTAAATAGCATCTCGTGGCAATTTCTGACAATGCATTTTATTGGAAGGGGTTGTTTTTTTTTCTCCTCATCGAACAATGGCCATATTTTAACTACTCATCAGTGCTCAGGATCTCATTAACGTGACTATGTAAAACTTTTTACAATTGTAATATATTTTCTGCTTTTCAACTTGCACCTGAAATTTCTTGTTTCAGAAGAAATCAGCTTTTAAGGAAAATTAATTTAAAGTAAGTTTTTTTTCCTTTCCTTATCTTTCCTTTCATTGGTTAATCATTTAAAGGATCCAGCATTTTTAATTTATGTTTAGCTGATGCCAGTAGATACTCTTGCCATCATTTAATAAAAATGCTGAAACAAGAAATGTCTTTTTTTCATCAAAGACATGAGAAATATTTTTATGTGGGAAAAGACACCCAGTCCTATGAGAGTTTATGCTTTGTAAAATTGCTGTCGATCCGGATATTTTAAAGCCATGTAATCTATTAACTTTGTGGGCAGCTTAATAAATCTAAAACTTTTGTGTTTTTATTATTGTATCTGAGTTGGCTCTGTTGTTATTTCTTTTCATAGTATATTTCTTGTATAATATTTTTGTAAAGCCCTCAAACTTTTTTTTTTGTTTGCTTTACTTTTTAAAAATTCTGGTGTATTTATGTGAAACTTTATAAAAGAAACTAATTTTTTTTTCATTTACATATTAATATGTTCAAACTCATCATGTAAAGACACAGTGAGTCAGTGTGTTATATAATACAACTGTATTTTATGTATGCTTTGCAAATAAGTGTGCCAATAAACTGTGTTAACAAATGTGCTCTTACATAGTGCAATTACAGTTCCTTGACAAGACTCACCTCTGTGCAGGATCCTGCACCAAGAATTTTTGGAATGAGTTTTTCACTGCATTACAGTCTTTTACCAGAAAAAAAAAAAAAAAAAAAAAAAAGGAAGTCTGTAGCTTAGGTGTGAATTGCTTACAGCTCAATTTGGTTAGATGCTCTTTTTTTAATATTAATGGTGTGCAACTCCACAGGTCAGCAACAGCAGCAAGAGCCAAGCACCAGGGAGTGCAGGGCATCCAACAAGTGCACCTCCATCCTGAACTTTGCATCCCTTGCCTTCCAGGGCTGGGGCTTATCAGAGCAGGGATTTCCACTCTGCTGAATTCTGTCTGATAGTTTTACAATAAGTCCCTCAGATGGGGCTGAGAGGATTTTAAAAATTCTCCTTCTTTCTTCCCTTCACTATCAGATCAATTGCTTACAGGAGCAAGCAGAACCTCTGGGCTGGTGCAGCCGCTCTGAGTACAGCCAGGTGTAAGACCCCTGGGCTAAGCTGAGAGGCACAGAGGCACATGCCTGTGCCCCAGGGCAGCTGAGAAGCCCTGCAAGGTGCACCCTGTGTGTGGCAAATACTTACATGGAGAATTACAGACACAGAAATACTGAATATACGTGGTCCTGCCTGTTGTGCAGGGGAGCGATGTTTTGTTCTTGAGTGAAACTGTACCCTTAACTGACATTAGAAAGGCATCTGCAGAACTGCTTTTTTCCTGTGAGTACCCAGAAGCCACTGTAGGGAAATGTTTCTCCCAGTTGTATATACATATTTTTTAAGCATGCTTTTGCTGAATGTGATTCTGCCAAATAGCTTTGAAATCACATTACAGAAGAAACACAGGGCAAAGTACCATGTGTGGCCAATTGGTTCTTCAGTGGGAGACAGCTCCCTCAATGCCCTAGGAATGAACCTCAGCCTCTGACATGGGCACCATTCTCTTGCAACCAATAGGGCAGAATTTAAAACTAGTGAAATAATAAATGTGAACGGAGGGTATCTGCATAGGCAGCAACACTGCTCCTTCATGACACTTGCAGGATGCTGGAAACGGTAGGTCTATAATTCGGTGACTATATCAGCCCTGGTTTTCCCATGTAAATAATTAAATTCACAATGTATTCCATTAAGGGATCCCTGGCTCCTACATAGCTCCTATAACATTACAATTATACGCTGTAATTCTAATGTTCAAAAACACTAATCGTATCACATTTCCATGAGCGTGCTCTAAAAGGCATTCCTTAGTATTAATCTTTCAAGACTGCCACTACTATTTCAATTTTTAAAAGATTTATTATGTCATATTACTCCTGTTGTTTCAGCAAATAAACACAGGAACACTTGAAAAATGGGTAACAGACTCCTCTGAGTGCTGTCCTTGAATGAATCTGGAAGGACACTTTCTCCGTATCTCCTCGGAGACCCAGTCTACGAGCTATCAATCCACCCTGTTGTGGCTAGGGTGAATAACTGATGGAGCTACCTGATTTTATTTATTCACTTATTTATTCAGAAAAGAAAATGTCCGCATGGGCCAGCTCAGTGAAGTGGCTTGAGATGCAGCGCAGCTGACCACATAGTCTCATCATTACTACTTCCTTCAGCCCCAGGCCCTGGGCTGAAGAGATGTGGGAAAGGTGAAGTAAGAACACAGGTGAGTTGAAGTAACAGGTCCATAAGGGCTGAGGTTGCTGCCCAAAGAATGAAAGCTTGAAACCAACAAGTAATTTTATTGTAATCTAATCCCACTACCTCCAGGCACATTGTGCCTCACTTAGAACTTGGAAGGAAATCTTGTTGGTGACACTTTCCTCTGGGGAGCCCTACAATTATTAAAAGAAGGAAGGAAATTTATCTCATGATGCTGAAATCCTTTCAAAGAGAAAGCTCTTTTTTTTTGTTTGTTTTGTTTTAGCTAAATGGAGGGAAATACTGGCCCTGAGAAGGGCCCTCACAAATCAGAGGGAGGAAATTCCAGGAGTTTAATTAAAGCAGAGTCATATAATTAGTAAAGTGACTGGGCAAGAACACTGATAACTAAGCTTGCTGCTGTTACAAAGGACTTGGAACATGCAAGAATCACAAGTACTAGTAGGATTTGGTTATTGTTCGAATTGGCTTTGTTAGAGGATTTTATTTTCTTTTTAGTCTTGGGTCAGCAAAGTCCACTTCTCAAGGAGCTTCCAACTCACATCCTTCACCAACTGGTCTCACTAGCTGCCCCTTGTGAGAGCATTTCAGTTCCTAATGCTCCCTCTCTCAGAACAAACAAAAATCAGCAATTTTAGCAGCTTTGTAGTCTTTTCAGACAGGTGTTCTCAGGTTTTATCATCTATGTATTGGTGTGTATGTAACAATATTGTTGGAGAATTCAATTTGGAAGGGACCTTGGGTGGTACAGCTAACATTGGTATGCTTGCAGCATCACAGAGCTCCATGAAAAGTTGCGGGTGAGTATTTCTTGACCTTGGGCCTGGCGAAGGTACTACAACACATTTGGTAAGTCCTTGGGGAACAGAGCAAAAGTACAGAGAGCTGCCAGGAAGAATCAGTCTTGAAGTGTGCAGAAAGAGATGGGGATAGAGGGGAAGAAAACTATTGAATGGCAACTCAGAATACAGTGTTAATGTGTTCTCTATCACCATGCTGAAGAGAGGATCCTTACCCAGCCCTTGCCATGAAACACCAGGAAAGGAGTCTAAGTGATAGAACAGCCCTAAGAACAGACTGAATTTTGCAATTTCATGGCCTCCATGAAAATCCTATTTTAGCAAAGACAGGATGAAAGAGAAAACATGAATGATTGATATTGAAGGAAACCCAGTTTGTGCCTAATATATCCTGGAGAAACTGCTAATGGAAATTGAATAGTCCTGAAAGTATTTCCTGAGACTGCAACTCTGATCAAGTAGCCCTATGGTGATATATTGCATGTCCAAATTAAAGCTACCCTGGGGCACAAGTAACCCCAGGAGCTGGTTTTATGGTGTAGGACTGAAAGATTTTTACAGGTTTTACCAGCTTTTTGACAGCATACTTTCATACAAGGCTAAAGCCTGAATCTTCTACGATGTAAGATGAGCTGCTGAATAGTTAACATCCCATAGATCTGAGGTTATACTGGGATATCATCATGCTTTTTTAAGGAAGCCTGGTGGTACCCCAGCATTGCAGAATGGCAGATGGTACCTTTAGATAAAGAGTCACTTGTGGAAGTCTCTGAATTTATGGTGACCTCATCCATGTTTATAAATGTGTAAAGGGTGAGTGCCAGGCATCACCCAGTGACAGGACAAGGGGCAATGGGTAGAAGCGAAGCTGAGGCATAGGAAGTTTAATTTAAATATGAGGAGGAATTTTTCCCTGTGAGGGTGACAGAACCCTGGAACAGGCTGCCCAGGGGAGTTGTGGAGTCTCCCTCTCTGGAGATATTAAAAACCCACCTGGATGCATTCCTGAGTGATCTGGTATAGGAGATCCTGCTCTAGCAGGGCGGGGGGTGGACAGGGGGTGGACTGGATGAGCTTTTGAGGTCCCTTCCAGCCCCTGACATTCTGTGATTCTATGGACCATGTTCCTATGTTTCATGAGAAAATACAATTTTTCACTGAACATTCCCAGTATTAAAATATCTTCTGATTTAGCGTATTATTTTGACAGTGGCTAGTACCAGTTCTCTCAAAGGGAGAGACTTTAGGAGGATCAATGATGGAGCAATCTCCTAAAAGGAGCATTCTTTCCATGATCCTGTGAGTCACTTCAGAAACAAAAGAACTACATCCCCCAACATCAAGAAATAATTTTAATGGGTCTACGGCAGTCTTAATCCATAAGCACATTTCAAAACACCATTATGCACTAAAGATGACATCAGAGAATAATACACTTGTGCATACAGAAGCAAAAACTTTATAAAAGCATTCAGCCATAACAGAACACAAACACTCCAGGCTCTCCAAGAAACTCCTGACTGTGCTTCCAACAACTTTACCAGGAGCAGAGAGTGATAAGCTTCATGTTGGGTGAGTTACTAAATGCATCCCTGATAACTCCAGTCCTGAATGCTATTACTGCACATTAGCAGTGGAATGTGCTTCAGCTGAACCGGATAAATGCCCACCCAGTGTGTCTCCATGTCTGCAGGAGACCCACATTTAGGATGCTTCAGCTAGACTCCCAACTTTCTCAGGTTCTTTTCCTTCCTTTATGTGACTGTAGGGAACTTTTGAGAGTGGTGGGTTTTGCTGTTGTTAAATTTGTACAGCAGTACTGTGATATAAATACTTCTCAGGTGTCCAAGGTCTTACCAGTTGGAAAGTGGCATGCAGAACAGTGTGCATGTGTTTGTGTGTGTGTGTAAGCATTATCTTATATTATGCCAAAAAGAAGTCTGTCTGATCTCTGGAGAACCTCAAGTTGTGTATTGGCCTAGTTTAATTAATAGCTCTGTCTCAACATCTCAGAATTCATCTGAGATGCCATGTACAATTTTGCATTGAGCAGCTGTAATGTATAAGGCTGGTGTCTCCTTTGGAAATGCATTAGAAGACATTTTAGCAAATGCTTGATATGAAGCAGGCATTTAACACTCCTTATCACATTTGACTGCAACTCTCATTTCATCACATAAAGTTTCATCCTCCCTGAGTGATCTCTTGGGGGGTCTGAGTACTGGAAAAGCTTTTAAGAAGTGTGTGGTGCTTTCAGATGCTGGGCTGACGGGTTTTTGTTTTTTTTTTTCCCCCTCTCTTTGATAGCTTATGAAAATTTGTTTGCCATTTTGCCTAGAGTTTTTAACTTTCCATCTTCTTCTCAGCTGTGCAGGACTTGCTTGTACCCCACACAAACCCATCAAAACCAAGGTGGGTTGCTCCTGGGTTGCCAAGAGGGATCAAATTCAGCAGACAGAAGGTGTGAAATTTAGGAACTGTGATGGATACTGGGGCTTGTGTGTGTCTTTCCCTGCAAACTCCATTTTGAAAGGGACGTTTTAGCTGTCTTCTTTGAAGTCTGCCCTCCAGGCTAAACTCATGTTCCAAATGGTGATAACAAAAGGTGGGCAACTGAGACAGCTATCTTTTCTTACAGGTTTTTCAGCAGATCTATGACTGTCTCTGTGCTTAAATCACCAGCTCCTCCAATGTCAATCAGTTGTGAAATGCTACAGCAGCTCAGCTTATAGGAGCGGGGCTCACAGCTGAGGTGTCCCTGGACAGTGATCAAGAACATTTACTGTGGCTCCTGAGCTTTGTAGGAGCAATGCAATTTCATTTTTGTATATCATAGCCGTCTCCTCTGTTTGCCATTGTGTCCACAGCAACAGAGAGGTTCAAGCTGGCTTTGCTTAGCAGACTTCCAAGTTTTGCTGTTATTTCAGCCTAAGGGCTCAGAAAAATATAACCTAAATCAGCCCAGAAAATGTCGTGTGTGTGTATGTGTCCCCTTTTTTTTTTTTTTAAGTCAGAATTCGCTTGAGAAAGGTCTAACTCACAAATAGAATGCAGCAGGATTTGGCTTTACTGCAGATGCCAGCTGCATTCCTATGAGGTGGGGAGAAAATAATACTAATAGCCAGTTTATAATGAGTGATTGAACAGTGGCACTCCATAGGGAGGCCACATTTTTAAGCTCAAGACCATGTAATAGTAGGATGTGGGCTTTTAAAATGGAAACACAGTTGTCAAGTCCTATGATTTTATTGTGAGACCTGCAGCAGAGCCAGCTCTCAAGTAGGGAGGGGAACTGTTGGGGAAGGGAGGAGTGGTCTGTATGGTAATTGCCTTCAAAGAGTCTGACACTTCAGAAAGTAGCAGTTTACAAGAGGGCAGTTTCCAAGACCAGCCCATATTTTGGGGAAGAAAATAGCAATCAGTAATGAAGGAAACCTTCCAGAGATGGGCCTCATGCAGGTACTGCCAGGTCTCAGGCTGGGCATGTAACTTCAAGGTCAAGACTTTAAAAAGAAACTGAAAATTGATTTGCTTTTTTATTCATGGTATTGTTATTTTTTAATCACCTGTGGCAATGCAGATCTGCACCAAAACTGTTCTGGTTTCTTAACTGCAACAGTCTCCTTTGACTGATAAAGTAATGCTGGAGCTGAAAGTCAAATATCAAATACAATCACCTGTGATCTAGAAGGGGTGGGCTGATGAGGTTTCCTTCTCAAGGCTCCTAAGCCACGATGCTACAGAGTGAATTATATAGATCATGTCCTGCCCAGCTCTCTACAGAAATATGCTTGTAAATGTTGCAGAGGTAGCTTGAAGGACGTAGGAATGATATAGATCACCCAAAACATCAGTTATTCTATCTTTCTTCTCTCCTCCCTTCCCCAATTCCCTTCAATATTCAAGAACAGACTAATTCAATAGAGTCACCAAAAAAAAAAAAAAAATCATAAAGAGTTGTTAACTCTGGCTCTCCAGTTTACAAGCACAGATCTCAGGATGCTTTCCTGATAACAGATGATATAAATGTGACCACAAGTGAAAAACCCTGACTGCAATGTGGCTGTCATGCACCCGTGTGGCGTTTTGTGTGTTCTGTCTACACAGTACAGCAAGCAGGACTGAGTCCATCTCCCTTTTTATTGTCCACAAAAAAAACCCCATACTTTACTAATATTAAAAAAAAAAAAAAAAAAAAAAAAAAAAAAAAGGACTATGTTGAGAATTCTACTTTCTGCACAAAGATAAAAGGCTTCAGAGCTTAGCTGCCTTGGTAGTACCTCCATGGAAGCAGACAGTGCCTAGGCTGGGAACATGGAGCACATAGCTCAGGCAGCACAGGGCTGCCTGTCTCATGCAATGCCTCCATTCCATCCTTCATCAGCAGATACTACCGCTCTGCCTGAGCATCTACAGCTCTGCACTGAAGCCACTCAGTCTTTTACATGACCCAAGACACTTGTATGTCTTTACATTAGTGAGTCTTGAGTGGAGCTGTGCCAATTTGGATCCCTTTATTAGCGGTATTAAATTCCATTGTGCAGGTATTTCCACAGCTGTGAGTTATTCAGCATAAACTCCTACTGAAGTAGAGAATAGGCTGCAAATAACCCACCAGGGAACAATTTCTTAAGTGCTAGTCATCCAGCAAATTCCTTTATTCTCAGCTTTTATAGCAGGATTACTCGATGTAGAGGATATGTCCAGGTCATAATGTATTTGATTATTTATAGCAGGTATCTTGTGGCACGAGCTCCATTTTAAAGTGGACAAGGATTATTGGAAGTAGACAGATGTGATGTTAATTTCCAAAACTAACCCCATTTTCAGTGGAGCCTGTGCTATTGCTTACACTCTTGAGAATATCACTTTTCTGGTAATTTTTCAAATCCCCAGTTGTTTTGCTATGAAACCCACTCCAGCCTGTGATTTCTCTGTTTCCCATCTTTACTTGATGATTATTCCTATTTCCTAGTGACACATTTTCCCTCCCTGTACCACCAAACAAATCCCTTCATACAGAAAACGAAAGTTCTTCTGTGCCACTCTTCACCATCCTTTGAGACATATTTCAGTCCTAGAGAAGCCTCAAGAGCAGGTATTGCCTGATTTAAACCCCTCATGAAAACACCTTGTACCTCACTGAGTGGAATCTCCCACTTCTGCCCTGCCACCCACCTGAGCCACCAGCCTGCTCTCTGGGCTGGGAAATGGGTTAGAAGAAATACAGCCTTTTTCTAGTGCTGCTGCAGTAGCCTAAGGACAGGTAGAACCTTATAACATCCTTCTCGCTGGTGACTCCAAGCCAAGCTGTTGGCAGAGCACAGTTCAGCCCCTTTGTGAAGCCGTGGTTCCTCCCTGCCTCCTTACCCTGTTTGCTACTCAACTCCTTTGAACAGACCCAGCAGCCTCCTTAAGAGCCCCTACATCTTGTACTGAGGAGCAGCAGCTCCACATTCAGCTTCTCTGCCAGCTTCCAGCTCTCATAAACGTGATCCTGGCCCTTCTGCCTGCACCCTTCAAAGCTCAGCAGTACAAGGCCAGCTTGGGTGCCACCCTGCACAAGGCTCAATGCGGATGGCGAGTCTGCTTCAGCAGTGGCTGTGTTACAAATCTCAGCAGATGCTGTGCCTTGGTATCTGCAGCTCTGTCTGCCCCTTTCCTCCATGCGACATAGAGACCAGATCTGGAATGTATATTCATGATGTTTTTCCCTACTGAGCTGAGCCATTTAAGTGCATTGCATTTAAGATCCCTTTTCTTTTCTTTTCTTTTTTTTTTTTTTTTTTTTTTTTTTTTTTTTTTTTAATCCCATGCATTTACAGAGGCACACTGTGGTTTCAGAGTGCTGTGCATGGTTTTTATTTGCGCGGCTTCCACCGATTTTTTTTTTTTTTAATAGAAACTTTGTAGCAAAATCTTCCAAGTGCCACTTAAACAGTGCTAGGATTTCATTCCTATCATCCCTATCCTTCTTTTGCAGACTGTTCAGCCAGAAATATCCAAGGCTTAATGCCTTCCATCTCCTCTGCACTGCCGGGACGGGGCCAGCAATCAGGCAAACAGCGAGTAAACAGACTGTATTCGTTTACTGTAGTGGCAGGCACATGTGTTTTTAGTGAAGAGTTTATTTGCTAGAAGAAAAGTAGTTTGAGAACTCAGGTCAACTTTTGGTGAATGGTTTTGAACCAATAAATACGAGAAGTGAGGACAGAAAGGCTTCAGAAGTGCAGGAAAAGTTCATAGCCATTTTTGTGAAACAAATCGGCTGTGTTTAGTTGGGCTGGGCTACTCCTGCTGCCACAGGGAAAGAAAAGGAGGGAAGCGCAAGAGGGGCAGGAGACTCTGCAAAGCCTCAAAATCAACATCTAAATCAGAAGCGTTCAATAAATCAGCTTTCTTTGGTGCCCACTGCTCCTCTGCTGAGCCTTTGCCCCAGCTCTCCCTCTCTCCTGAGCCTGAACTCGGCCATTGCCATCTTCCACTTCCTTCAGTTCTCAGGAACAAGGTCAGCGCTGGGGAATTCCCAGCCTCTGCCCTTCCACCGATCTCTTTCTACAGCTCTGCACGAAATTTTTCTTCTGCTAACCCACCCAGGGATCCCCAAACTCCGACACGTCCACAAAGCCTGCCAGATCCCACTCTTGCGTCACACATCCACGTCTGTGGTAGTCTGGAGGATCCCAGGCCCTCCTTAAACAAACCCCTAGAGACGGAGGCCCCGCCCAGGGGGATGGATCTGCTCACCCCAGGACGCTGTAACATTGTCATTCTGTTCCATCTGTCAGTATCACAGCATAAAAGACAGTACCTGAGTTGACGTCTCTGCCTTGCTCCCTTCCTCTTGCCGTCGCCGAGAGCGCTGCACACTCTCCCCTCAGGCGGTGTGGGGCGGTGGCCGCCGGCAGGCAGCGCAGCACTCAGCCTCACAGGCCCCACCTGTGCGGGGAGCTTTCGGCCTACCCTCAGGCTGACCCAGGCGGGAAGGGGTCCAGAAGGCCAGCCTGGGCCTGCTGGGTTTTGTACTTATTCCACCTGATGGCCTCTCGTAAATAGAATTTCTCTTTAAACTTCCAGTCAGTGTGCAGTATCTTTATTCTTACTCCTGGAAAGGGGTAAGAGTCATTTCTGTCCTCCAGTCTCGGGTAAACTCATAGCCCAAACTGGGACAATGTCAGAGCAGGTACTTGATCTAATTCCTCAGGAATTATGTCGAGCCCAGTCCAGAGGACTCCACGAAGATGATCAGAGGGCTGGAGCAGCCTGGAGAAGGCTTCAAGGAGACCTTGTAGTAGCCTTCCAGTATCTGAAGAAGCCTACAGGAGGGCTGGGGAGGGACTGTTGACAAGCTCTTGTAAGGACAGGACAAGGAGGAATGGGTTTAGACTGGCAGAGGGGAGATTGAAACTGGATGTTAGGACGAAGTCCTTCACAGTGAGGGTGGTGAGACAGTGGCACAGGTTGCCCAGGGAGGTTGTGGCTGCTCCCTCCCTGGAGGTGTTCAAGGCCAGGCTGGATGAGGCCTTGAGTGACCTGTTCTAGCAGGAGGTGTCCCTGACTGTGGCACAGGGGGGCTGGAACTGGCTGCACTTTGAGGTCCCTTCCAACCTAAACCATTCTATGATTCTATGTTCACTGACTCAGCCCAATGTGCCCATCTTCACCTCCTGAAAAAGCCTCTGGCCGTGCTCTAGCTGTTGGCAAGAGGTCATGCACAGGCCTGTCCTAACAGGTCTGCGAGGACAGGAGAATGGTGATGGTGGAAAATCTGACGTACAGAACTTCTTTTTCAGGTTGCACTCACAAGAGACTGCAGTGGCATTTACATTTCTGCAAAAACAACGCCCTTAACATTCGCTCAAGATGTAAAAGAGCTGGATTCAGGGCTCAGCCTGCCTTGATGCATGAGGTTTATACTGAAGGGAAAGTGATCCCATCTTCCATTGAAAGGCAAGGATTACCTCAGTAGTACCTGGCCCAGAGGACAGAGAGCAGCTTCACAGGACACTGCAGAAACTTAGTCCTCCAAACCAGTCACGAGGGGCATTTGAGCTTGATTTTTGTAGCAGACAGAAAACACTATCCTGTTGGCTATTCAGGTACCTATGGGATCACTTTCCATCAGTCTCAGGTTTGCTTTTTGTTATAGGGAATAAAGAAGCAAGTCCCACTGAAATAAGTATAATTCTTTCAAGAACACTAAGAAATTTTGGATGAAAGCCAACTCAAAAAAATATTACTTAATTTCTTTTTCATTTAGTAAATTAGGAAACACCACTGCTGAGAGAGCTCCAGCCTTCTGTCTCTGCCATGGAAAGACAAGGTCATTTTGGTGCCAGATAGGCTGTGCCAGCCATAGAGAGAGGAAGGTCCAAGGTACGGCTCAATGAGGTAGGTAATCCTACTGATTTTGGTGAAATGAAAAACTGTGAAAGTCAAAAAGACCCAAATGTTAACCTGTTACCACCACACAAACCCTTTGTTCTGGCTTTTCAAGTTCAGTGAGTTCAGCCTATGCAGCCCCAGACAGCAACCACTGGTGCAGATATTCCAGCATAATGATCCTTCCTCACAGGCAGGCAAATAGAGCTCTGAAGAGATTTATGGATGAATGTATTCAATAGCATTGCATATCTGAAGGTGATGGAGACAGACACGGGTGCAGTGGACCAGAGCATGTCTTACAGCATCACTTAGGATGCCTTCTCCCACAGCACCATGGTCTATGTCTGTGCTTTGATTCCCTAACAACTTTGGGCTCTTCAGGACAGCTACAAAGCACCAATCCTTGCCCATGCTGGCCAGGGGTCCCCAGCTTGAGCATACCCCATTGTTCAAAAATCAGCTCTGAGGCGCAAAAGAACACACCTGTATTCTAACTGCTGGTCATTTAGCAAATGACCTCATTTAGAAACTAACCCACTCAGTCCAATTATCCTCCTTCTTCAGCCACATGTCCTTATGTAGCAGCATTGCTCATTTATATGCTAATTTTACTAAGTCTACTTCAAAGGGGAGAATTGTTTGTTAAAAATCTTACACTCCAGCCTCAGTTCAGACCGTCTCATTATTTACCTGCAAATTTAGGGAGATATGGGTAAAAGCTCTGTTCTTTTATGATCTATTGTCTAGGTGATCAAAGGAAACCATTCAATACGAAGATCAAAAAGAGTCTGGCTCCCAGAAGCCCGGCAGCTGGCTCTGCCAACTCCCGAAGTCCACAACCTCTGTTGTAAGTAGAGACTGATTTTACTATTAAATAACTTTTGATTACAAATTGGAGGGAAAAAAATACCCTTCACATCATAGTTTCTTTACTAAGGTGTTAATGAAACCAGGCTTCATATTGATATTATCTCAATTATTAGTCAAGGAATAATAACTGCATGTATGGTGTCTCTATTAATAATCCTCAGATAATGAAAAATATCCTACAGACATAACTAATACTGCTTGATAAATTGCTTGTGGCCCACAGCTAACCCAGATTATTTTTTAAAATATATAGATATACTGCTCAAAGGATTTTTTAAAACAGGAGCTCAGACACAGAAGTGTTTACTGTTTAGAGAAGGTGAAAGCAGTGACTCTAGGTTGAAGTATCAAACTGGGACATTTCATGTCCCAGTCTGTTAGGGAATCATGTCAACAGAGTAACACGATGTGAATAATGAACCCATGTTTTCCAGGGCTGACATAATTCTTCAGCCTAAGGAATTTCAGGGACCATGATTTGTAGAAATCCTACTCTTCTAGAAAAGATAACCCACAGAATTTTTCATCTTCGCCACAAATAAATGTTAAATAGTATACAGCTTTCTTTAGAAAAATAATGTGAGAAGTGAAAGAGTATAGACTTTTAGGCTTTAATCTTCCCTCTAAAGTCAACACGCTGTTAGTCACTATAGTGAATAACATTTTTCCACACTACAAATGGCAATAAACAAGAGGCTGAGCACTGAAGTACATCTGGGGGCTCTGTAAGGGGAGCACAAAGATATTTTGACTTCTGAGATCATAAAATATCTTGGGGTCTTTTTTACCAAGTCAACTGATGCATTTCTGAAAATACATTGAATTCTCCTAAAATGATTAAACTACCTCTAGAGAAGAAAAGCCTCCAGTGCTGCTAGTAAGAGTATTGTTCTTGCTGTGCTATAGGTGGCTTGAGTGAGTCAGGCTGTTGTATCCTTTCCTGACAGTAGTAAATGAATACCTCAGCAGGTCTTAGATGGCTTTAATGCTGTTCTTGCTTGGAGCAGATCTAAGCTGATGTTTTGACCAGTTGTTAGTATTAAAGGTCCGATGGCACTTTACAGGAGGGTTGGGGTGTAAGTTTTGCTGTCCTGGCCAATTTCCAACATGGGTAATTAAATTCTGTCTATCTAAACTTCCCCCTGTGGCTTTAGTTGGCTCAGGTATTCTTAATTTCCTGTCTTAAAATGTTCCATAGTGTTGCAGCAGTGCAGTCAAATAGTTGCCAGGTTTCACCTCAGCAATGTGTGAGATGATTCATACCTTACAGATCTGCAGATAGCCACACGTCACTACAGCCTAGGATAGCTGGAGCAAAGGTAGAGCAGAAATGACAAGATGTCATAATGAATGTTCCCTCCATTCATTTCCTAATTTTGTGACACCTCAGAAAAAAATATTCAAATCTCTCCATTTGTTAATTAAATAAATTCCTCTGCTCTTCAAACATTCCATTTCTTTTTTGCCCAGGAGAGAAAAGAGCAGCTGAACAGACATATATGGGGCTAAATGAAAACCCAGATCCATGACCATGCCAGGACACGAGGAAAACTGGGGTCTGCATTTGAACTGCTCTCTTTCCTCAGCTCTACAACAGGCAGAAGCACATTTTTCACTTCATATACTCCAAAGCTTTGAGAAATTTCACTTCCAAATCTAAGCTTTATGCCCTGAAATCATTCTTATGGTAGTTTTTCTTCTTAAAATGTAAAAACAAAGTACCTAAACAGTGCTGAAAGTGAGATGAGCCCGAGTGAATGTGTACCATAGGTTGCTCCCTATTTGTCCTTTCACTGGCAGTTTAAAAGCTGAGCAGTCTAAATTACTCATACACCCCATAAAAATAAAATACAGCCTCCAGAAAGACCTTGTTCAGTACGGCAGAAGCAAGTCTGTTATTTGACACTCCTTCATCCTTATCTACCCATTTCCTCCCTTGGTTTGCCTCAACATTGCAAAATTTATGAACCTAATCTGGATATGGGGGAAGAGCTTAAAGAATTCAGTTTGTTACCAAAAATAAATTAGAGGGTGAAGCTGTCTTTGTTAGGGAAGGGAGAGACTTTCCTATTAGCATATTTAGACTGCTCAGAAATCCAAGGAACCCCCCCTGAGATGTCTACCTTAATCCACTGCTCAGGTAAGAAGGGGAAAGTGAGGCTTTTAACTTAAGTGTCTCAGTTTGTTACCTCAGGTGGGAGGACTGTCCCTGCCATTGCAACCCAAATGTGTGATGTGTTTGCCTCGTGGTACAGCTCATGCATTTGTCATGAGGTAGCAAAACATGGACAGTCCTAAGTTGTTGAGATTTCATTCCTGTTCTTCTGAAAACTCTCAATAGCTATAAAAATGAGAACCCTGCAAACACCCACTGCTAACTTCTGCAGTGTCCACTGAAAGAACAAGCTCTTTTGCAAGAGGAGGAGCAGAAGCTGAAATGGGTCACAACTCAATGCCACTGGGCTTATGGCTTTCCCCTGCAAGCCTTGCTTCAAAAATGGATCCCAATGTAGCTCACAGTGAGAACTTTGTCTGCTCTGCTCAGGACCTCTGCGAGTTACTGGCTGGATTACAATTGCTTGGCTGCCTGGTCTGCAGCTCTGTGTTAGTGAGGAGTAATGGGCAGACTTGTCAACATTTTTAAATAAGGGAGAAAGCTCTTTCAGAAACAGAAAGCAACTATATACCAGGCTTGGTTAATGATAAATGGAGAGTAGAAGAAAGGGTGGAGGAAAACATTAATGCTGCTTTAAGATAAAAATGTCTCAGAGAGGCACATCTTTAACTGATCAGGGAGCTCTGGAGGGTGGGCCTAATCCTTTTGGTCTAGGCAATAAAGTCTATGCGTTTCATTTTCTGGCAGAAAGCCAGTCTTTCTAGTCTCAAGATTTCCTGAAATTAGATCAGTTAGGGCCTGATCCTGAAAACCTGGAAGAAATTGAGTTCCAAGGAACCACTGCGCAGGGTACTGGAAAAAAAGGTTTTCTGCTACTCATAATGAAACCAAAGTCAAACACTTTCTTAATTGGGCATACAAAGTGACAAAAAACTGTGGTGTAGGAGGTCCCAGTAAGTGAAGCTCTGTTTGAAAATCAAGAGTTTTCACTTTGTACTCCATGAATGTATGCAGGGATCATCTTCTTCAACTGTTCTGATCCTGCTGCCCTTAAACATATAAAACTTCCACTTCAGTCAATGGCAGCTGTGCATACTTAAAAGCTACCGGGTCAGGCTCATAAATGTCTGTCCCTGATTGTGTGGTACAGCAGTGCTCTTACAGCTGATTAGAGGAACAGAAGTGTCAACAGCAGATGAGACCTTTGCACAAATAGGATAACGACAGCATGTCAATATTTTCCTAATGTGTGAATAAGTGCTGTGAGGGACAGGGCACACAATAATCAAGAAACTGAAATGTAGGAGATGATTGAGAAGGCTTGCTGAATTCCTATCTAAACACAAGAAGGAAATATTAAATATTAAATCAAATTATTAATATTAGAATATAATATGTTAAGGTGACACTTTGCCTTCACTAAAGCAGCCTGTTACCACTTGCCCTAAGTATGTAATCATGCATTAAATAAATGATTTTCTGTTACTGCTTTCCAGTATTGAATAAATGGGGTGGAAAAGCTTTCTTTTTGTCAGCGATGGAAAGTTCCTGACAAGACTGCATGATGTGGTTCCTGGAGGTGGCACTAACAGGGGTACACATGGAGTGCTTGACCTTCGCAGGGCTTGAGAGGGTATAGGTGTGAAATGGTGTTAAAAGACCCTGAAGCCCTTCAATGCTCAGGCTCTCCAGCTTCAGGGCAAGGTTTGTGCAAGATGAACAAGCAGTGCTGTATTTTCTTCTGTCTTGTGCTTTCTGAAATACGGTTTGGAAACAGCTAACTGTGTTAGCATAATTCTGCATTTTTAAGATCACAAATTGTTCTAGGTCTAATGGATTTGGTATATCTATCTACTTACTTAAAGGTGCAAAAGAAGGAGCGTCTTTTAGGGGCATGAACGCTTCTGAAGAGGCTTGCATGGTGTCTAGAAGCACCCAGGGATCCCAAAAACATTTAATCCTTGTCCTTCCAGTACCAAAGACAGTGTTAGAGTTTATAGGAGCAATTCAGAGGAGACAGAACAAGGGAGATGATGGTCAGCTGCATACACAGACAGGAACTTCCCTTCTCAGGAAAAGCTTCTGCTTGACAGTTGTCTTGATTTACAGCTGTTTTGTAGCAGCTCATAGGACAGAAGATTTTGCCTGCTTTCCCACTAGCGAAAATGTTCCAAGTTTATTATTTCTCTCTGGTATTGCTATTTTATTGAGGCATAGGTTACTATTTTTCCCCAGTCCAACACAGTGAGAGTGGCCCCTACCTATCTCATTTTCCCCCTTCGCTTCAGAAGGATACATGATGTAGAAATATGAATTCAGCACCAACTCAGCATTGCCGTTTGCGTTTCCTCCCCATCACGCTCTCCAATGCTCTTGTGTGAGCTATTCTCAGAGCACATAGGCTCTCCAAAGACGTGGACAGCAGTGCCAGTTTTCTGCTGTCTTGGTTATGACTGTGGGAGGTGCTATTTTACTCCTATCCACAGAAGACTTCAAGGAGTCTTTTTATAAACAGTGTGCTAGCAACCAAAAACTGAAAGTAGACGAAGTGGACAAAGCTATCATTTAAGCCAGACTCTCAGGAAAAAATAGGAGAGAAGGCTTAAGGATGAACCCAGTCTGAGCAGGGTCTGACCCAGAGGACCGTCAGAGGTCTCACCCAAACTGCCAATCTAAGTATGGAAGGAGGTATGGAGTGAAAACGCATCAACCTGGTTTTCTAGTGGACAGGTCCAGCTCAGGTCTCTGCTAGTCCCAAGAAAAATGAATGAGATCACAGAATCACAGAAATATCCAGGTTGGCAAAGCCCCTCAGGATCACCAATCCCAATCTAGAACCCTACTCTACAAGATTCACCTTAAGCACCGCATCCAAATGACCCTTAAACACATCCAGGGTCAGTGACTCAACCACCACCCTGGGCAGTTCATTCCAGTCCCTGACCACTCTCTCAGTGAAAAACTTTCTCCTAATGTCCAATCTAAACCTCAGCTTGAGGCCATTCCCCTTCGTTCTGTCTCAAATTACCTATGAGAAGAGACCAGCAGCAGCTTCTCCACAACATCCCTTCAGGTAGCTGTAGACAGCAATGAGGTCTCCTCTCAGCCTTCTCTTCCTCAAGCTAACCACGCCCAGCTCCCTAAATTGCTCCTCATAAGATTTATTCTCTAGGCCTTCACCAGCTTTGTTGCCCTCCTCTGGACCTGCTCCAGCACCACCTCCACAACTCTTCTGTATTGTGGTGCCCAAAACTGAACACAACTGATGCTTCTCAGTCTTAAAAAAAAAGGACCCCAGGCTTCCTGGAAGACCATGTACTGCTCAGAAGGCATGGATGAGCTGCATTAGTTTCAGGACATAAGCATATAGGAACAGCCATTAAGTGAAAATGCAGAAGGCCTTCAAAGTGCCTCAAGTGAACACTTGATGACTTAAACTCAGGGCCAAGAAGCTCTGATGGGACTTGGTAGTCCCCAGCAATCAGGCAGGGAGAACTCAGTCATTCTCATGTCAAATTAGTGATGATTTGTGATGATTTCTGGGTCCACCATGAAAACTGTTCACAAGTCAGCAGTGCCCATAACAATGGGACTTCCACATCTGTATTTTTACAGTAGAATTTGTAATTCTATCAAATACTTCAGTGCTTCTGAAACCCATTGCATGAATTAATAAATAATAATAATACATTGGAAACTGCAAGACATTCTGCTTCAAATCTAAGAGGACTCTAATCCTTTCATGCTATGAGGATATCTTTTCTGTATTCTCTTTCTTGGGATGTCAAAGATATATTTTTCCAAAGCATTTGAACAATTTCACTGGAACCCAGGGGGAAATTCTGGATGCTTTGTGGTGGAGTAATGAGTCAGAAAGTTTTCTTGCCAGGGATTGAGAAATGCCTGACCTCATTTCTGAGAATGCTGCATGCAAGGGAAAAATTTTGCCCTTAGTGGAATTCNAGGCAGTTGCTGGGTGATAAAACTCACTCAAAAACCTAAAAAAAAAAAAAAAAAAGAGAATTTGTGATTATCTTTGTATTTACTTATAGGAGAATATATGGCTTAGGTCAAATTTATAAACTGATCAATTAAATTAGAATATAACAGTGCAGAGTTTCTGATCACTGTTTAATTAATATATACCTTTGACTTAAGCTGCACCTTTGTATACACAGCTTCATCTCTTAAATCATAAGTTTGGGAAAGTGGGTGGGGGTCCAGTCATTTACACCAAGGTAGGATTAGTCATATCTATTGCATTTCTGACAAATGTTCATCTTGTTCCTTCTTACAAACCTCCAGCACTGACAGTGCCCCAGGCAGTCTATTCCCATTGTCTAATATGAGTCGTCCTTGCACAAAATGTAAATCCAGTTTCTCTCAGCTGCTGTGCTATAGCTGTAGAGAACAGCAAGCACCTATTAGCCCTGTGGCCATATGGAACAGGTTTTGCTGAACTGCCAGCAAGTAAAATTTGGGGTATTTGGGGGAATTGGTTGGTTTGTTTGCTTTGTTTTATCACCCCTGGGTCTGTAATCAAAATGCGTCTTCTATAAGAAGAATTACTGCTGGACCTAATTGAAATGATAGATATAACTGGCAATCTTGAATCAATTTCTTCTGCAAAGGATGCCAAATTCTTTAGGTGCACACAAAGCCCGTGTGACTGGCAGCTGTTCTTTGGGTGGCAGGCTGAATGAAATCCCCAGCGGAAGTAAGTGGCTCTCTGGTTTGCTTTTTTGCTTTGTTTTGCTGTGCTTAAGATTTATCTTAGTAACTCCATAAACAGTGTTACTCACTGAATTCCATTTATTTGCCACAAAACTGCTTGAACTGAGTATGTGAAGGTTCAACTGCTACCTTATCTTGGTATGTGATCACCAGACACACTCGAGCATAGAAAATTCTATGGAAAAGTTACCACAGCTGATAGCTTACAAAAGTTTGGGGTTTTATGGTGATTGTTCCATCTTACGATATTCAACAAAGGAAGGCTCCTAAATCTACAAAACTTTTTCCCTTATTATTATTTTTAATTTAAGGCTGTGAGTACCACTGTCTTTAATGAAAATCAGTCTTTTTATCCTGGAGACTAATGCAACTCTTGGCCCCAGAGTTTGAACCCTATCTCCCTAGACTGCCAGAGCATTCTCATTTTTCATCCCCGCTGAGAACGCAGCTACAGCACATTTCCTAATTTCTATCATATGTTAGCATGCTTTATAAAATGCAATCCCCCCTTTTGAAAATAAAAATCATCAACTAAACCACACTGCAATGAATAGATGTTTTCCACTTTTAAACCTAACTTGATCAACTCATTTGAGGAGCCAGTAGCTATTTTCACTAGAGTTAGAATTTGTAAGACTTCAGTCAAAAATGTGACTTTTTTATATCTTATTAAATTTCATGTGGGTTATGCAGAAAATAAATTACATGCAACTGTACTACATAAGTACCATTCCTGTAGGTTGGTTTTTTTTTTCACTGAGCAATTTCTGAAAGCAGCATAAATCACAGGCTAAATTCTGCTGCCCTTCCTCCAACCTCGCTTAGCCAAAATCCCATTAAAGTTAACTTTGAGATTTGGCCCCATGACTGGATGAGTATGGGAAAGGCTGTAATTTATAAGGCCATATCCAGTCTATTATACTTCTGAAAAATGTGCAGAAATATATTTTTAAGAGATTTTTCTCTCCAAGTTCCTGAAAAAAGCCTGAGTAATTTCAGGGAGGCAATCTGATAGACAGATTTGTATGAATATTTATATAACTAATAACGGAGCCAATACTTCTAAATATTTTCTAAGAATATTCAGTCAAGTAAAACAGTGCATGAGTCTTGGCTGTTTGTCTTCTTTCTATTTACTTTCTTTGAACATCCTCACAGATGAGTTCGTAGGCAGGAGTGTTGAAGAATAATGACAGCATTCACAAAGTGGATTTAAACTTGTAGCTCAGAGCAGCTTCATCAGAAATCTCTCCCAATTTGTGAACAGAAATAATGATTTGTGGCAACTGATATTAAAAAAAGATCTCACATTTTAAATTTTGAATAGTCTTTCAAATGTAAACAATGTTCAGGTGATCTTCAGAAAACCTATTGGAAGGGCAATTTCAACTAATCCAATAAAATAATAAAGTATCTTCAGAATACGTGCAAACAGAGAAAGGTTAAATCAATTAAGTAGGTTATTTACCACAAAGTACTCATTCAGTCATGGAAGCTAACCCCAAGCAGATGTACACTGTTCTGATGTACACTTGTGGTCTATTTGAAGATAAATTAAAAATGCTTCTTCTCTTAATATCAAATAAATTCTCTTCCAAATCCTTCTTCAGATCTTCAGTCATCACCACAAACATGTGCAGTGCAGAATTAAACACTGCAAATATATGCATCTTAAAGGTCAGGACCTGAATAAAGAAGTCTGTATTTCTACCATAGGAATTAATAAATTCTGACATATTCTATACACTTGAGCTCAAGTTCTTCATTAAATAGCTTGAATTTTGATGACTAGGATGAAAACAGTCCAGTACAAACTTGAGAACTGCCCTGGATGCTATTTTCATTGTAATCAGGGTCCCTACTCTGAAATACTGCCAGGCTCTTCTGCAGAAGGACACCATACATCTGGTTGATTTCCCACTGCTGTGCAGACTCTAAACAGGTGAGGGGCTCCACTTTACCTCTTCAGTTTTGAGTGAGTAATGAAAGACAATCTGAGGGGATGTATCATTTAGGTCCATTTTTCCTCCCTGTTTACTTATTGCCAGCACGGAGAAGAGATTTTTTTTTTTTTTTTTTTTTTTTGGTCTGAATGGGCAATGTGGACACATTTATAGGACATGCAGAAAACCTTGCATTGATTTTAAGAGTCTCTTAAACCCACTAATGGTAAAGCACAGTGTAGATATTAGAAATCATAGGCTGTTCAAGCAACAGACATTTACTACTAACTACTTTACTCATGGAAATTTTGCATTCTTACAAGTTTAAAGTGCTTGCCCATGTTTGTGTAAACCATATACTTAGATGTACACATGGTCTGCAATTGTTTGAACACCCAGAACTTGCCAGACGGTGCTGGCTATTATATTTTACAAGCACTAATATGTTTGATTGATGTTAATATGTTCTGATTAAATTTACTGCTGATTAGTGGATCATCACTTTGAACAACAAGAAATTATATTTCACTATTTTTTATTACACTGATTGGCATTCAGTTTATCAGCCGTGGCACCAATGGGAATTATCAGAGCTAATTGATTTCTAATGAGGATATATTGAGTACATAGATGTAAGAAAATGCAACCATTTTTAGTCTGATTTTAAGACAAGCAAACATGAAACTATGAAAAGGAAACATCCAGATCCCACAGTAGTCTTTAAATTCTACACAAGTGTATTGACCTTTTACTTTAGATTGATCTGCGGGTATAAATGGATCTTTACTTCTGAGGACTTTTCCTCTGATTCTGACTGAAGATTTGAAGAACTATGTCTTTTTTTTTTTTTTTTCCCTTTTCCTTTTAAGTTTAACACACTGCTTTTTTCATCAAAAAAATATTTCCTAATGGGAGAAATAATTGTTTTAGTTTTATGTTGTACAGCTTCTGGGGTAAGAAAAAAATATTTTAAATAACACTGTTATTAGTTTTAAATACATCAGTAAAAAGGAATTGAGGGCATAAAATATAAAAGTTTTTTTTTTAAAAATTAAAGCAATTAAAAACCTCCTCAGTGTTTTCACTTAAAATCTCATGTATCAGCCTTTTCTTGCCTGTGGGTGCCAAGATGAAACTTTCAACTAATTTTGCAGGTTTTAATGTAAGATTACTGGGTTTGGGTTCATGATTTTATTATAGCCCTACTATCTGGTTCTCACATACTGATATCATCAGACTCATTGGCCCTAATTCAAGAAACCACTTACATATGTGTGTAAATCCCACTGACATCCATAAAAGGTTGCACTTTCTTGAATCGGGGGCTGCTGTCATCATAAAATTAAACATGGGAATAAAATTATAGTGAAGGCTTTCATATGTAACCTGAAAACCAGCAGCATTATGTGTAGATCCCTGCCCGCATTTTGCTTGATGCTCTCCCAGCTAGCCTGCAGGTCTCTGCTGCATGCTTCAGCTGATCTGAAGAATGGGGATGCAGCATCCTCACACCACTGAACTTTTCTGCCTTTCCTTCACATCTTCACTCTCCCTTTCTTTCTCTCTCTACCTCTTTGTCAGACGAATTTGTTGTTTTGTAAGCCACAGTCTTGAGCTTGCTTTAATGCTTTCTGAAAGCTGCTTGTTGCAGGCTCAGGTTCATTTCTTACTTGTGTGCTAGTATTTTCTTTTAATGCTCTCACTTCTTTTAAGGCCTGCTAATGAAGGCTGTAGTGTTTCTACTTAATAAACTCAGAAGGATCTTTTTGGCCATACTCTAGTTGGAGACTAAGTTGAGGGTTTCTTGTGAGCACATGCTTCAGAAGGAAGCACATATACTCCATCTTTAGGGAATTGCTGGCTGTCTTAGCACCTCTTGAATATGATTCATGCTAAAGCACTTAGAAATATCACTCTGTCCATGTGTTGTTCACCAACCTCCTCAGCCTGTGCAGGGGCAGCAGGAGTGGCCTACTGGTATGAATAATTTATGGAGGGGGTAAAGCATTTTTACATCTTCATATATTCACCCATTAAGTGCAGTTCAAAACCCACAGGAATGCACAGAATGTGGGGACTTCACTGGGCTCCAAGAGCCTTAAAGGAAAAGTAACGTACCCTCATGAGCCTATGCTGCAAGTAAAAATCACTTAGGAGAACTCTGTTTCTAATACAGCATTTCAAATGGAGGGTCTTAAGACACTTAATATTTCTTAATTATTTTAGTGCTGTAATGCTGACCATAAGATAGATGCCAAAGTGACAGCACAGTTATTACCTGAATTCTAAAGTTCAGCTCTACAGATGGATGTGCTTGCAGCACATGCTCATTACAGCAGACATTTCTAAACACATTTTGTCTCAGATTCTCCTCTTTATAGTATTACAAGAGTAATTATGAATAAAAATAGTTTATTATACATTGATAAGATGCTTATAAAGCAGAGGGTAATGTTTATTTTTATGAATCCTTACCTCTACTCATAAAGGTTTGTTTATCTTTACAGTAAAATAGGAACCTGACTGCCCTGTTTTCAAATGGGTTTATTAGAACACTCACAATCCATAGTTAAATATGGTTCTGCTATGGCATTTAGCCATCAGTTAATACTACATGAGTGATGGGAAAAGGTAAAAATATTCTCCTAGTACACTGACGGAGCCTGTGACATATTTCCAGATGGACTGTGTTTGATGATTGGATGTGGCACTTGGTGGCATGGTTTAGGTGATGTCATGGTGTTAAGTCTTAGGCTGGACCTGATGACCTCAGAAGGCCTTTTTCAGCCTCAATGATTCAGTGATTCTGTTTCATGGTGAGAGAAAGGGTAAATACTCTTAAAATTAACTAGCCAGAGTTTAGGCATGAGAAAAGAAAACAACCATAAATTCAAGAGGAAGGTTCAGAGTTGCCATCCTCACCAAACTACTAGAAGATGCACAATTGCTATAGACTAAGAGTCTTTCAAAGGTGGCATGTTGCTGGTATCAAGAAATGCTGGGGTTTTCACTGGGCAAATGCTTTCAACAGAGCTGTAGTGCACTTGGAAAGTCTGAGCAGCCCACAGTTAACTCATCTTGGGGATGCCTCAGGTACAGCAAGTTCTAATGGGCAGACAGGAGTTGTAAAGAGAATGAACCTGCTCAATTCAGATGAAATTTTGTAGACAATTAGCCACAAAACTGATGTGTCTTAATAAGGCAAAAGAAAACACAGAACAACTTTTATGAACTTGAAATAAAGGACCATCACTGACACCAAATCAACCTTCTTGGGCACATTTCCAGTTCTGCAATAAATATGAGCATGATAGAGACACTCTCAAAAAGCAGCATTGGAACTCTAGAGAAAAAAATTTATTTCTGAGTCTTGACTCTGCAACAATCAAAAATCTGTCTTAACTTTGGAAAAGCCATCTGAAATACTGCTCCCTGGGCTCTCCAAGAGGTATCACCCTGGGGCAGAAAAAAGGCACAGAAAATTTCAGCCTAAAGGCTCTGTAATTGGCAAAATAATAAGATCTCATAAGAGGAATAGCCAAACCAACTACTAAAGGTGTCAGAGACAGCCCTGAAGAACTCATCAGTGCACAGCCAATTACAAAGCAGTCAGAACACTCTGGAATTGATATTATTTGCTGTATGTGGTCTTCAAACATATGATGACACATTTCTCTTATTCCTGCTCATTGAACTACCACTGGATCCAGAGCCCAGAAGGAGCAGTGTTCAGCTGGGAACTGAACACTTTTCAGGGGAAACTAATGGGAGTCCAAGGTGGGAAAGACAAGTTTTCCACTTGCCTTGTCCTTTGAATGCCCTTTGAATAACCAAGTAATTGAAAGAAAAAGACTTTCTAAATAACTGATAATACCAAGCTGGTAAGGCACAGCAAAGTTAAAGGCATCAGGAATCAGATATTAAAATAGGGAAGTCTGAGGAACTATGGTAGCAGTGAAGTTAGTATTAAAAAAATTTAAAGTATTAAAAAATAATCTGAAAAACAGAAGCTTAGTTATTAAGAAGTACACTTGAGCTTTCTGACTTGCAGTGGGTTTTGGTGGAAAAAAAAATTTCCTTGCTGTTTTAATAGTAACACAAAAATATGTATATGGCTAAAAATAAGATTTTATGAACACTCTTTATTTTGTAAAGTGGAATAACGTCTTTTTCATAGAACAAAACATGTTTGACAATGCCAGCTACTTTCCAGACAATATTTTGGTTTTGAAGAGAAAGAAAATTGGTTGAGAAATTTTTAACAGCTTCTTGCATCCTATTAGCCTTGCCTACCATTCTTAAAGGAAGTGCATTTAGAGAGGTGCAGATCTGTAGTTAAATCTGGTACTTTGCTGGGTTAATGACCATACACTGAATGCCAATAGGAAGGATGCTACCATGTTACCTTCTGACCTTACTGAAAGAAATATACTGGAAAGTGTGTTTGAAGTTAGGCAGCCCTCACTACTGCAAGGGGAATATACATCTTGGAAGATATGTTTGGCATCAAAACAGTTTTATGAACAAAAGCTGTTTCCCTGTAGAGGTACCTCTAATTCGAGATATTTTGTTGTAAAGGTCTTTGTTCCTCTGTTGTGACACTGAAATGGTTAACAGCAAACTTTTGAAATCAGATTTTAAAAGCTTGATGAAAGAGCCTGATGTTGTGCCCGATTTTTCTTTTCCTCTGTAGACAAAGGCCTTGAACGCTGAGGACTGAAAAGCCTATTATCACCAGAAAGAAATGTAAGTAAATAAGGCATTACAATAATGAATTATCCTGTACATGACACCAAGGCAAGAACCACCTCAGAGCAGCAAGCAGTGAAAGATTTGGCTCTTTCTTGACAATTTTTCAAAAATTATAACAACAAAAGGTTTTAGTGCTTCAGACACGTAAATCAAAAACATATTTCAGCACTAAAAAGGATACCGAGAGTTTCTAACCACTGACCCCAAAACAGCATTCAAAAATAGGCATTAAAAGTAAGAAGCTATAATCCTACAAGCCATGCACAATCAGACCTAAAGAACTAAAAAGTATTGAATTTTTAAAGTCAATTTGAAATCAGGCAGGAAATAACTACCCTTATCCACAGGAGAAGGATTTCTGATATTCAAAGTTAAGACGTGATAAAAAGGAATATTCCAAAAATTATACCAAGAGTGTATTTCTAAATCTGCACTTGAGATGGTCTAAAATTCTCTAGTCTAGATCCTAAATAACCAGCAAATACAGAGGCCATGCACACAGGTAGTTTGAACTATAAGGACAGTGAGAATTTTATCTGTAGGAAGAGAAAATGCACATAAGTGAAATGTAAGGATGGTGAAATTTGATATTTAGTTTTTTTGTAGTGCATTAACAAGCTGTGCAAATGTTCCTGAAAGCAAATAAACCCAACAGCTTGGCCAAACTGGTGCAGTAGAGATTTGGCAGAGCAGAAGAGATCAGTTCAAACCTTCATCTACTGATCGAACTTAAAGCTGCTTCAGACTCCCAAAGCATGAAAGAACATCCAAATATGTGAGCAATGCCCTACAAACTGAATCAACACAGAAAGGAATGCATGGTGCAGCGACCTGCTAACGGTGATCTGACTTTTGCACTGTCTGTGTGAGGCAGGACAAGAGCCCTTGCTGCATCAGGGAGGTAGAGCTGTTAATGCCACTGACAGCAGAGCACTGCTGACTTATCTGGGGCATCCTGTGGGAACGAGCAGTGTCGCTTCGAGAGACATATCCAAGTAGCAGGCAGGATTGGACTAGGCACTTGTTCCTTTCCATACCTAAATCCTAATTACCAAAACCAACCAACAAACCCAACAAAGGGGCAAGAGAGGCAGGCATGTAAAGAACAGACACAGGTGGTGCAGGTTGTATTTACATTTTGCCACCAATCTAACTGAAGTCAGTACCTCAGCACCATTCCTGGTGAGCTTCAGTGCTACAACACTGAGGCCCCTTTTCTCTCATATTAAACTGAACAAATGTGACAGATTCTCAGCCACAGAATGAACTTCCCTTTGGGATTTGCCTTTTGAGAAGTTTGTCAAAGCTGGGCTTGTACAGTTAGAGCACAGGAAGTTCAAGCACCAAAACCACCACAAACATCAGTTCCTGACTTTTGTGTTCTTCTGCATCAAACTTCCTCACAAAGACAAGCCCGAAAGACTTCTCCTGACAAGCCTGATGCCTGAAAGGGCAGCATAGAAAAGACAGGCTTGCCTTTGAGGTGGTTTTAGGGTATGACAGACTGGGAAGATGACCTTTGGAGTAAAATACAACACAGGGTGTGATGGTGGTCACTTTTCTAATGATCAGTAGAAAGCAGTACCACTCCATGAGGAGCCAGGCTGTGATGTGAACTAGGCAATGTTAAAGAAGGGATTTGGAGCATGGGGAAAACTTTTCCTCTTTACAGTCTTTGATGCAGGCTTGGATCAATCTTAGGCTACAAGCATTTCTGCACAATGCAGGTGAGTCCAGGGCAAATAATCCCCAAAGCAGTGACAAGCAGTCTGAGCCTGCTCCAGGACCAGAAGTGGTAATAACACATCACAAAGACAATAATAAGTCTCACTACTAGCTCAGAAATTTCTTTATGTTATTGCATGCTCTGCTGCAGCTATGGATAGTTTTGAGTAGAGAACAGTCTGAACATGTTTCTGGATTACTGCTTCTTGTTATTCCCTATAAAGACAAGACCTTTCCATAACAGGAACACCTACACAGCACCAAAAAAAAGAAATAAAAATAAAAGAAAATCCCACAAAGCCTCCCTTCACCTCTTTAAGATCTACAGTAATCACATGGGCCAGAGTGGAGCTAAAACCTGGAGTCTCCAGGGAAATCCCTACTTTTCTAAAGGTCTGCCCAGCTTCAACATGTGGAGCTGAGCAGCTGAAAAAGTATCTCACAGTTTCAACTAGCACCAAAACTGGAATCCAGATCAAATATTTGGTTCATGATCTGTCCCTGCTAGCCCAGCTCTGCTGAAGGCAAGAAAAGCTCTGGCTCAGGGTATATAAATGAACTAAATAAAGTGTCAGAAACTGTGATCTTTTTCAATGATAAATAGTCCACTTTGGATTTTTTACTGATTTCGTTTTATAAATCATTTTAATGTGTATGTGAGGTAATATTTTCACACCAGTCCGAGTTGGCTGGTGCTGACTGTTCAATGTATATATAGATAGCAATAAGAAAGAGCTGTAGAGACAAATGGAATGGTGTAAACATTTGCATTGTGAAACAAAATTTGATCATTTGCTGAAACATATAATTAGGTATTAATAGTTCATAATGTGTAAACATCTGAAAATCAGCAAATAACAGCTCTCCTATTATTATCATAGAGGCTTAATCATATACCCCCCTCCCACAGACAAAAATTACTGCCATGAATGTGAATACTCTTGTTTAAATAGTATGCAAGGGGGAAAAAAAATCCTAATTTCCATCTGGACATGTTTAGTCAGGAGTATTCAGTATCCAGCACACTTACTGGGATTACATGTGAGCATGCAACTTTGAGCAGTGGAAGTTACCAAGCTTTCTGCTTTATCAGCATATCTGCAGAAAATTTATGGTTGTTATATTACAAAAGCTTTTGCATTAGCCATTGGGCTGGTATATTTTTTTGGTTAACACTAAATAATTCCTCTATACTTTGCTACTTTCCACATACATAATTAATTCCCAATGGATTTCAATGATTTTGTTGATGACATCAAAATGCTTTATATACGTAGAAGCTGAATCCAATATTTTTATTAAATTACTGCGCTGGGATTAAAATATAGGTAGTGGACTACAGCTCCCAGGTACATTCCACACTGTTCATGATTAGGAGGTCACAAAACCATAAAAGTGTCACTGTAAAACCCAGGAAAGCTGAGGGGGAGGGGAGGATGGCTGGGATTGGGGCGCACCATACTGAGAACATCCAGATCAGCTTAGACAAACTATAGTGAATTCCACAAGCCTTGAAGAGTTACTACATGTGGTTTATCCAGAGAAGACAATGCTATGCAGGACTGAGAAATAACATGGTATGAAGAGCAATAGCATAGCAGATTAATTCATTTCTTTGTGAAAGGGAAGGAAGCTGTGTAAAGTTGTCACTGGATAATTTAGTCCTGACAGGGCAGTGTAGATTTTAGGCTTAGTATTACATGTGCCAGGTTGTTTACCTGTAGAAGTTACTGCCCTTTAATTTCCAGCCTGGCAACAGCCACATGAGACAAAGGAGCCTTGCTGAGCATTATGCCCAAATCACAGATTATAATGATTTTTTGGTTCTTCACTACAAACCTGTTCCTAGAAACATTTTCCCACAGTGGGAAGCTCTCATTTGGCTCACAGCAAACACTCCCCTCCACCAGGTTCATCTGGTGCCTCTTTAGGTACCATCTAGAGCTCTATATTTCATGCCTAGTATGAACACACCTGATAGGTACACTATCTGTTGACTTGGTCCACTGCTTAGTCTGCTGTCTCGTTCTGATTACCTTAGATGGTAGCAGTGGACCTTCAGTTCTGTGAGCCAAGAGTATAAAAAATACTGGGGTGGTTTTGGTTTTTTTGTTTGTTTGTTTTTTTTCCCACTGCTATTCCTTAGGTTTATCCAAAACCTACTCTGTAGACATTTTTACTTACATAATCAGTTTATGGGTTAAACTCATCAAGGAATAAAGAATAGGTGTCGTACCAACAATTCTCTACTGCAGTAAATTACATTTGTTAAAATTAGAAACTTGTTGAATAAAGCCTTGATGATAATTGCTAAAGTTGAGTATTTATGGTAAAGTGACACAGACTTACTCATTAGAAAAGCAGAATTCAGCATTTTTAAAGTGTTGCTTTTCACTGACTATTGAAATTCAATATGCTATCACTGGAATTATTTATTGATCTATTTAAGTTTTACAGACCATTGCCATATACTTGTTAATATTTGAAAAGCAAAAGCAAAACAGCTATCCTTTATGTTCAGTCCATCTTGTACCATGACACATTTCCTGAACTATGAGCAATAAATTACATGTTTGCTACGTGTTTTTGCAAAACTATAAAATCTATGAACGCATCAAAAATAAAATCTAATAACACAGATGATGCCCAGACATTCCCTTCCCACCACAACTCCTAAGGGCTGACTTGCAGAGGAATCTAGATGTGCATTTCCCACTGATTTCAGTACAAGCTATGAATAAATCCTTAAAGTAACTTAGTCACTGAAATATCTTATTCATAGATGATTGCCATCTAATACCATCTCCATTCCTGATTTAGGAGCCTGTGGGAGCAGAGAGCACTTTTGGAGCAAGAGAAAGCTGCTTTCCCAGTTAAAATTGAGGTTTAGAGGCGAGGACAAGCTTCAGGAGCCAAAGTGGCTGACTCACCTGGATTTGGGCACCTAATTCTGATCAGGTGTTCTCCTCCAGCAGGATCCTGGAGGTAAGTGTGCTGGTTTAAGGCTCATTGGAATATTCCAATAGGAGAAATTAGATAATTTGTTGTAAAAGAATAATAATTATGAAGTCTGTATCATTCATTGGTTTGCTAGAGGTATAAAAGGTTTGTCCCTCTTTGCTCTGGGACATTTCCCCCTTTGCTTTGCTCTAATCTCTTCCACCTTGGCTAGCAGATATCAAGTAAGTCTTGCTGGCTGGTTTCTGTCTGGGAGAGAGAAGGTGGTGTTGGCCCCTTCTGGGCTTCTTTTGTCTGTCTGGGAGAGAATGTGGATTTGTATATTTTCTCTCAGTTGTGTATAATTGTAAATATATTGTGTATAAATGCTTGTAAATTTAGCTTTGCTGTCATTATTGCTTTATCTTACTTCCAACTCATCTGAGCTGCTCTGGCAAATTTCAGTTGGGTGGGGTGGCAATTCCCAACCCACTAGAGTGAGAGGAATCCTGCAGCCATGCTTTGCCCCTTTTAAGAGCAAGAACTCTAAATAACATCTTCCATCCTTTTGGTCAGTTTAGTACTAACATTTCCACTTGTCCCATTGGTGCAGTTCCACTCTATATAGTTCCCACAGAAACAAAACCAGGCAAAGCATACAGAATGCTGCTTAATTAACAGGAACTGAATATTTCTGCTCCAAGGGATAGCTTTTATTTATTTATTCATAATGGACTATCTCTAGGAAAAGATTTTTGGAAAGGACAGAGTAACCACGTAACTTGCCCACTGAGGATCTGGGAGAGTGGAATGTAAGGACATTTCTCAGCTATACAGAAGCAGCATGTGAGTCTTGATCCTTCATCTCCCTGATGGATGCTCTAACTGCTTAACTCCTCCGGACATATGCACAGTCTCTCCCCCGCTCACTCCCTCTCCCTCCTTCTGTTTCATGCTTCAAGCCCACCCACAGGCTGCCCTCCTGTTTCTTTGCACAGATTGAGTTGTTGGCTTTGGCTCTGGGCAGTAGCAATAGCAAACCGTATGTTTCTATATGCTATAGAAGGCAAACGTTTTCTTCTTAGTGTACCTGGTCCAAGAAGGAATTAAATCGGAATGAATATAGCTCTCTGATATAATTTGCACCCTAAAACTACTAACAGTGAAGTTTTGCCCTTAAAACTGTAGCAATTTAATCAAATGCAATTTTGTTATTTCAAAAATAATTGCTAAAGTTAATCTGCATTATTATATTTTTGTAACTCTTAATAGAAACACTAAACAAACAAGCAAACAAAACAAAAACCAAAGAGCTGAAAGACATAGATACAAAATACAATGTCTAAAAAAGAAAAAGTTAAGTTTCAAGGTCCAGTACCTAAATTCAATTAAGACAGGCTTGGACTAGGACAATTTGGTTGCCACTTTTTCTGACTACAGAGAGGTTGTTTTTCAGGGCAAAAGCTAGGATAAGTGGAAAAGGAAGATTTATGTTTATGACTACGAATGTTGGAACAAAAGAACAGTTCCATTTGTTTAGTTTTTTTTACACTTCCTCAACTTACTGAGGTGTTTTATCACAGGTGTGATACTATGTAAAAGCAGCTGCTTGTATACAGTATCTACATTATGTATCATTCTTGTAGTATGAAATAAGCAAAGTAGAGGAAAATAATTAATTTCTATATAAAAAAATGTCCTACATTGACTAAGGATGGATTCCAGACCATCAGTATTAGACTTGCTTTGAGGTGAAGAACAAGATCTTTGGACATGTATGAAAGAGAGGTTAAGCATTTCAGCTTTAAATCTGGTACTAAATGCTAAAGGGAAAATCTTGCAGGAGAAAATGAGAGATGAGTCAGTGTTACCCATGTGGGTGGGTTTTCACCATCAGCTGCTTTTCCTCAGTCCTGGTGCTCAGTGAGGACAAGGTAAGCAATATAGTGCCACTTACATTCACTCATGAGGCTTCACACTGGGACTGTGCTCAGCAGCTGGGTTGGGCAAGACAGTCAGTTAGGCTACAGCTAAAGCAGCTTCCCCTGAAACCCAAAGGAGGAACGGACAGGTATAGGCTGAGCTGTCCTCTAAACCTGAAAACACATAACCACTTGTCACAGCCTCCAGGCAAGTCTGCTTAGCTACAAAATGACCAGAATTTAGTCCTCAGTATTTTAAAGTCCTCAGTTAACAGCAAATCTTTTCCTAAAACAAGAAAAAAAAACATTTTCACCCTTTGGTCAATAAACATTTACAAGCACTGCAAAAGCTAAATGAGAGAGCTCTAAAGGCTTGGGAATACTAAGCCCTGATTGATTAGAATTAATAATTTCTAATGAAAGAAGCATTTGCTTCATTCATTCATGCTTCAGAGTCTTGTAGGATTTCACTAGGTATTTGAAAGATGAAGGTTTTAAACAAAAATACGACATTTAAAAAATGTGTAGCTCAACGTAGTAGTTTGCAGCTAAGGAGTCTGAATTAGCCAAGCAGACACTCTCCCTTTCTGCCATTTCATTTGTGAAACTGTATTCCCCTTGGTGGGTCAGGTTTTGTGTTAATGCATTTTAATGTCATGGCCCATCACAAGTACTGTAAGACTGGGCTTAACTGCCAGAAGAGAAGAGTGTTGATTTTCTGCCACGTCTTGCAATAGATGTGCCTTTGTGTAAAGCAGTGAAAATCGGTAGAGATGGGCTACAACTAGCAGTAAAAAGAAAAATGTTGAGACTCTCTCTCTTAAAATACATCCTGCAGTTTAGCTATAAAGCTCCTTATTTTTAGAAAACCAGTAGAATTGTTCAGGCTCTGCCCCTGCAGTTTCAATAGCAGTCTAGTGCTTTAAAACCTTGACCTTGAAAAGAAAGCGTTTACATTGTAAATGTACTGGCACTATGTAGACTATTCTATGACTGAGTATCCAACTGTGGCAAAAAGTTCAGAAGCAGGTTTTCTTTATTCTGAAAGGCCTAATCCATGGGGCTTTTTTAGTGGTAAAAGCACTTGGCACTAATTGTGACTTAGTTCTAGCAGTGAACCTGTATAATTCTCAAATTTCACACAGCCAATTAATTCCCATGAATGTCAGGAATCATTGACTCTGATAGGTGTTGATATGCAGCAGTTTTTCATGCTTAAGAATTTCTGCAAACATAGAAGACCTCTCAAAGCTGGTTCTTGTGTCTAAAATGCACTATAGTTTCATAGTGTGGGATCATACCCAAGTTCATGATGACCTGAATATGTATAGGATAGAAGAAAACAATCTGTGGAGGTAACACAAAGATGAGATGTGGCACTAGTAGGATATGCAGCTCTTCCTGCTATTGAGACTGCCTGTCTGAGGAAGTAGGATGGAGAAGAGGAAAGGCACAGCTGCAGGGACACCCCACATCATGTCAGTTCACAGCAAAACTTTCATTAAAAGTCTCACCTTTGAGAATCCTCACCTTTGAAAAAGGCTCACTTCCCCCACCTCACCACAAAGTTATTAGGTTCTCCACTGTGGTATAGAGGCCATGGTCACAACCCTACGGTTTAGGGAGACATCTCTGGGTCTTAAAGCAGAGGTTCACCATTTTAATTGTGTAAAAAAAAAACAAAGTGAGTTCACCTCCAAACTTACAGCTTTCATCCTTTCAAAAGAGCATTAATAAACAAATCTGCTAATTCATGCTAAAATTAAACTGGTCAGTTAAATTCAGCATCTGTTCTTTGTCCTGAACGATCTTAAAATAACAATCTCTCAACTCTCCACAGTTAAAATTAATTGAAAACTCATGCACAAGCTGTACTTTATAAAAATAGGCTGTAATTAAGTTAATAATTGTTGTTTTATCTAATTGTAATTATAAAGGATCCAAAGAGAGTTGGGTCAATAGTTCAGTTAACTCTACAGAGGAGCTAGATCAGAGATGTAGTCCATCACCATCCTCCCCTACAGCTGGTCTTCACAAAACAAGTCTGCTAGATCTGACAGTGATTCAGTGGTAAGAAGTAGATCTGGCGTGGCAAGAACCTACAGTATTAGTATGTTTTTTGAAACAAGTATCACTGGCTGAAGCTGGCACAGATGACTGAAAGGTCTCCTCCTGTCGTCATCTCAGCTCAGCAGCATATTGCAAAGGCCTATCAGGGGAAATGAAGCACCAGTAGGAGGTCCTTTCAGTTGCAGTGGCACTGCAAGTGCTGTCTAATGAAGGCTGTTGGTAGGCAAAATCTGAAAAATTCACTAGCTGGTCACATCCTGCTATGTTGAATTACATAGTTGATGAAAATATTGAGAACAAAACCCTTCCAGTTGTGGGCATATTCCCTTAACCTGCACTAAAACTGATACAAACATGACCTTCTGGAGCAGTCTTATGAGAATTTGAGAATGGCACACCCTGGGAAAGGTGACTGAGGCAGCAGGTACTGCTATAAGGGCTCTCATGTCATTCAAACATCCTCAGCACTATGTGTTATGCTTCTCAAGTTCATAATTGCTGCAGACCTCACATCACAGCTGGACAGTTTAATACAGCGCTGCTTATAGTCCACTGTCAATGGCAGCTTGATAGTTATGCCCAGGGACTCCATTTGACAAGATAAATAATCAGGTAACTGTATACTGCTTGTTACACATTCAGCTGAATCCCACCTGCAAGAATTCATCAAATGGAGCCAACAAGATGATGTCTTTCTAGCATCTGATATCCTGAAACAAAACAGTGTCATCTCAAAGGTCCTGGTTTTTCCTCAGCATATCCATCAAGCAGTCAATATCTTCACTGACTCAAACAAATTATTCCCTTGCCAAATATAACCACCTTGTTAACGGGGAAAGTACAAAATAGCTATATACATTTTAGGGTGTTAAAAATAAACCATATCAGTCAGTTTGGAATGTAATTCTAAAGGGTTTAATGGATAAAAGTAGTACTTTGTTCCTTTGATTATGTGATCTCAGTAAAATAGCTATTCCTCTATGCTTTTCAAGTAATTAAAACTACAGAGGTCTGTGCCCTGCACTTGAAGACAGTGTTTAAGGGGTGATGACCATTTCTCTCCTTAAATATTGTTATTTGTAGAAGTTCTTCTGCATAAAATCTCATGGAGATTGTAGGAAGCTTGTCTTTCAAAATGGCTGCTTTCTCCTTAGTGGAAGTGAGGTCTCATTCTGATGCTGTATCTGCTTGAATAAGTGGACATATGAGTAAAATACAGCCCACTACACTCCCTGACCTGCCTCTCTGAAGGCATATTTATGGAGACAGATGATTACAGTTGAGGTCCCAATGTCCACAGGCCGCCCATGAGTTCCAGCTCCCTTGGTAGTATGTGGTATGACATACAGGATGAGTACCTTTCTTGGAAAGCTGCATTCTGCAGGCTGTCAGTCAGACCACGGCATCAGCATGGCAAAAGTGAGGAAAACAGCAGCCGAGGCATCCTGCAGCCCAACCTGCAAACACCCCTAACATGTACCCAGCCTGCACCAAGTGATGGAGGAACCCAGAAATCCAGTCTGATCCTGCTCTTCCCTGGCTGCTTTGAGGCTTGTGGTGCTGGTGTGAAGACAGTTTATGATGAAAAAAGCAGAGCAGAAGCAGCCCATATCCACAGGGGCATTTTGAGAAGAACAGCATGCTGCCATTGTTCTTCCTGCAGCTGAGATCACAGGCTTCTCTTAACGAAAGTAGCTGCTGGCTATGTTCTTAATGGGAACACTATGATGACACAAAAAGGAAAAAGAACACCAAAAAATAATTTCTATTTTTGGGCAAACATTTGAATCTGGAAGGAGAAACACAAAAATGTCCCTCACTGGCATAATTTTATTCAGGAATGTTCCTTGGATGCCATTTCTGAGCTTGTTTCATGCTATTGCTACGTATTTTCTTAAATTGTCACCGTCCTTTGGAATTGCAGATATTATTTATGTTTGATTTGGGGATAATTCTTGACTTTTTACATGATTCCTGCAGCTTTCTTGTTTAGCTTCAGGTTAAGCTGAACTCCATTTCAGTGCAGTTGGTCTCTATTTTGACACAGAATATTTTCTGTATTTAAGCATCTACAGCTAGTCTCACGCAAGTCCTAGAAGACAGAGTAAATAGGTCATCTCATCTATTTTTCTGCCTCCAGGGAGAATTAACTATACCTATGTAATCTCTGACAGATATTTGTCCAACTTCTTCTAAACAGCTCTAATGATCAAATTTCCACGTTCTCCTTATTTACTGCAGTGCTTAGATACCTTCTCAAAATTGAAATTGGTGCAAAATTATTAAGAATGAAATTGTGCTGCGATTTTTTTTGCAGTGGAGCCCTTTAAATTAATGTGAAATGACATCTTAATGTACCAATGAACCACTGTGTCTAGCGGTTTGCTCAGGATGGATGCCCTCCCATTCACACAATAAAAGGCAGAGGTATCACTAACCTTCCAGCAAACCCCCTCTCCTCATGTCAGCTTTCCTGATTCCAGGAGCAGACAATATATATATGAACTATCCACATGTCTTTCAAGGTACTTCAGAAGGTCTTTACTAGAGACATGTTAAGTGTTCATGCAGGAGACAATCTGGTGCTATGACTATAACTATACTGTAAGCATTCAGATAATGCATCATGGACACAGATCTTCCAACGTTAGGTACTTTGTGTTCAGTCATGTTCTCTAGCTGAACTAGATTTGTATTTGGAACTCACTTTGCTGTTGCACACAACATAGAGCCTGTAAAAGAGGGACAGCTTTTGCCAGACTCACTTTGCCTGCTTTTGCCAGACTCACTTCGCCTGCTTTTGCCATCTCCCAGTTGCTCACCCCATCCTGCTGTCCTGTATGGCCACACTCTGGCTGTGAGCTCCTAGGGAAAAACTGCCTTCTTGCCACACATTGGTATGTCTTGTTGAGCAATGCCTTGATCCTTTCACAGTGCCAGTGATAAATACTAACAAAGCATAACTAAATTCAGAATAATGGCAGTATATCATCAAAAGCTGTTCCAGTAATAATAGTAACAAACAGGCGTGGATACTCATGTAAATAGGCAATCTCTTAAATTAAATTATCTTCAGAAAACATTGCATTTCTTTAGAGATTCACAACACTCTCTTGCCAGTTAAGAAATCTCAGGTCCATGCTATAGAGGTTTCTGAGGAAATTTCAATGTAGACATCTTGAAGTTTTACCATTGTTTTTGTTTTGTTTTGTTTTTACAACAGGAGCAATAGCTGGCTTGCTCCCTTTATTCAGTCTCCTACCAGCAGCTTTATTAGCTGTTTCTACTGTCACTGCACAGGACAAACAAGCCACCAGAGAGCCTGGTTTAAAGGTAGGTAAAGCAGCTGAATGAAATGGGGCTGGAGGAACAGCGCAACATAAAGCAAATACCTAAATAAATTATTTTAAATATTTTGCTCTCCATGTCTTTAATGTAAAAAACCCTGTGGGAGTTACCAGGGCACTTGCTCTTTTTCCTGAAGTGTAGAACTCTGATTCCCTGAAAGGCAGGAGCCTGAGGAAATCCAGTTGTAGCCTGAGCAAGGGCTGCCCCTGTCCTAGGAATATTTTTCTCTACAAGTTTTAGCAACCAAAGCCTGTATAGGCTGATTATGATTATGCAGGTACAAAGTAATTGAAAGGAGGAAGAAAAATTAGAGATCTTTTCCTGCTTCCATTACTGCTGGGTCACCTTCTCCAGCTCCAGCACAGTGGTGGGTTCACAGCAGTCCTCTTGCTCCAGCAATAGGGTTCTGAGTTTCCCTTGGGTTGTGGTGGAACCACTGCAACCTTGTACAGCTAAAATCCACAGTCTTTACCTGCAGAGCACAGTGGGAAGTCCAAAGGGACTTCTGCTGCAGCAGCTGAGGAAACTGGAGTTGTTTTGTCTGGAGAAAAAGAGGATCAAGGGAGACCTTATTACTCTCTCCAACTACCTGAATGTGATTGTAGTGAGGTGGGGGTCGGACTTTTCTCCCAAGTGGCAAGACAAGAGGAAACAACCTGAAGTTGTGCCAGGGGAGGTTTAAATTGGATATTAGGAAAAAATTCTTCACTAGAAAAAGTCAAGCACTGGAACAGGGTGCCCAGGGAAGTGGTGGAGTCACCATCCCTAGAGGGATTTTTTAAAACATATTAAATATAGTGCTGAGGAACATGATTTAGTGCTGTATTGGCAGTGCTGGGCTAACTGCTAGATTTGATGACCTAAAAGGTTTCTTCCAACCAAAACGATTCTACACTTATATGATCAAGCCAAGTGTCCTAGCTGCTCGTGAAACCCCATGTTTTATACCAAGAGGCTTTAGAAAAGCCTCCTCAGCTCTCCAATGGACAAGTCCCGTTGGATTTCTCCTGAATCTCCAAGGGAGTAAAGCACCTCCTCATCCCAGCAGAGTGGCTCAGGGGCAGATTACCCTGCTGCTGCACTCACACAGCCGAGCACGACTCCAACATATGTTCTTTGCTTTTTTGGCTGAAGTTACGATTGTCTTTCCCTTCCTCTCTTTCTCCTCCCGCCCCCATTCACCCGCGCTCTGGCTCTCACAGGAGCAATAAATGCCAGCAGTAAATATTCTCAGCCTTACAAGGATTTCAGTAAATTAAGGTTCACATCCAAGCTTTGGGCAACTTCCTGTATTCTAAATGGGATCCAAATGAAGGTTTCCCAAAGTCTATACAGTATAATAATAATAAAAAACATATCTAAATCATTAAAATGACTGACAGCATTCCCTATACCAGTTCTGGGCTCCATAAATAATGTATAAAAGCAATCTGCATTACATTAGCAAAAGATAAAAATTAGAAAAGGGTGAGAGTAAAAACGTTTCATTTTCCAGTAACACAAAGAAAATCTTCCTTGCTCCTGAGCTGAGAGCTCCATCGTGTGGGTGATGGTGGATCTGGAGCTATTTTCTGCTCGTTGCAATATTTTATTTTATTTTAAAAAATTTATCTCATTAATGTGGAAAAAAAACACCACAGAAGCCCAAAAAACCCAAACAAAACAAAAAACCGAACCCACAACCCTATGAGAATTCTCTTTATGGAGAAATAACAGCAAACCAGAAGAGGAAAATCAAACCAGCACCACCAGCCTCTGCAGTCCCACCACCTGACTGCTCTCCCTGCCTCATCCCATGTTTTCTCCCCAACTTCCTCGTTAGAAATGGGCCAGTAATTTGTTCTCATCACTCAGAGTGGATACAGCCTGTACATAATTAATGTACGCTGGCATCTGCAATCTGCTTTGCGTCCCTGCTCATAAGCCGAGCGTTGCCCACCGTGCCTGCCAGGGTCAGCGTGTGGTGCCTCTCCTCCTCCCCTGCCCTCCCTGATGTTGGCATGGTGCCCATGGAAGCACTGACAGACTCCCATAGAGCCACCTGGGCTCTGAGCCAAGTGCTGCATGGAGACATCTGGGCCAAACCCTGTTGCTGGTACTACCCTAGGGTTTTTGTTTTTTCACTAGTGTGAGGTGGAGCCTCATAATAGCTCTTCACATGGATCAGGGCTTCCAGCAGATTTCTTGGAGAATGATCACCCCACCACAGCACACAGCCCAACCCAATTGAGGGTGGTAGAGGACTGCATGGGAGCCAGCACTCTGATGGCCAGGGAAAGGCCTCTCCTTCCTCCATTCCAGACCATACCGGGCAGATTCCACTAGTATAGGAATCCTCCTCCAAAAATGTTTGTAAATGCAATTGCTTTTATGAACATTTGAAACATAGCTCCATGATGAAAGGCTACTTATCTGGATCGTTTTATTGCCTAATTTCATCCCATTATGCCTCAATATACACCCTTTGATGCCAGGAGCTCCTGCACAGCAGTGCTATCTTTAAGCCACCCTTCAAATATTTGTGAATACATCTCTCTTTCTCTTACCAAGAGAGGTGAGATAAAGCATTAAAAGATCTAGCTTTTCTTGCAGCTGGATTTTTTCCCCTCTTTTTCTTAATGTACTCTTCAGAATTTGAGATGCTTTAAATTTATCCATTATTTTCTAGCCACCATTAACCAACAAAGAGTGCTTTGTGATAGGCGATGGTGGAGTTTACAAAGCAGTGCCCTCCTAAAGGCTACCAAATGCAGCAATCTGCTGCACTGTTACAGACTCCTGATAAATAGAAATCTGGATTCTTTCAAAAGTTGCAGACTACAGCACAGAAGGAGCCTAAGGAAGGAGATAACATCAAGAAACAGAAGACACATATTGCATCAAAACTGGGCAGAAATCCCCTGGAGAGCAGAACACAGCACAAACAGCATGCACAGGTAGGTACCAGTAGGGAGCCACTTCCCTCTGCACATGGGTAAGACTTGAGCTTGATGCTCTTGGATTCAAAATTCACACCTTGTTTGTAAGAGTGGGCCTGAGGAGGGGCCTCTCTGACCCCCTTGATCAGAGAGGTTTCTAAATGGTGGTTTAAGCTAAGTATCCAACCTTTTAAGGCTTCTGCAAAAGAAAATGCAACTCGAGTCACCTTTCTTTGCCTTCAAAAGCAACTTAAGTGAAGCAGAGTTTGTCCATCATGGCAATTTATGCCCAAAAGAATCTCCATCAAAGCTCAAAATTCCAAATTTCACATGAAACACACAGGACAGAGGAAATCTACTGAGACAAAGGAAAATAGACTGGAGGACAGTGTTGTTTCTTGCTCATCTGAGACAAATTTTTAACCAGGGTGGTGAAACATTGGGCCACGTTACCCATAGAGGTGGTCAAAGCCACATCCCTAGAAACATTCAAGGTCAGGTTGGACAGGGCTCTGAGCAACCCGATTTAGTGGAATCAGTCCTTGGTCACTGCAAGGCGGTTTGACTAGATGACCTTTAAAGGTCCCTTCCAACCCAAAGCATTCTGTTATTCTATGACAGGAGCTCATCTGGATAGTGTGGGAAGATAGAAGTGTGCTGATCCTACTCTCAAGCTGGTGGTCTGAAGTCAGCAATGCATTTTGTGACTGAGGAGGAAAGAGCAAGACATGAAAATCAGGCCAAAGACAGGCTAAAATGAAATGGCTTACAAAATAAAGCTTGTGTATATTAGATGGAATATAATGACAGTGTTCTGTAACATTTATACTCAGAGCAGAAGGAAGTACAAAATACTGTTTGGAGGATTTCTGCAGTTCAATGGCCATCAGCTGTTCATAAATCAAGTACACAGAAAGACTGCAAACTGCCTCGCTGCCGTGACAAAGACAGAGTGATTAATGCTTCCACTGCGGATCAGGGAGGCACTGAGGCAATATTGTGTATAACTCTGAGATGCTACCTTATTTTACTGCTCAGCTGAAGGCCAAGCAAAGTTTAGTCAGTATTACTCAGAATTAAACTGCTAAGAGAGTGCTTTGTTTTATAACACACACCTGTGACCTTGTAAGTGGCTTTTTAATTTGTCCATAATCTTACAGAGGCTCAAAATTAAAGATAACATTAATGATTCTGGTTTTTCCCTCAGTGAAATATTAAATGAGATATTTTATTCACATTGATCTGCCTTTGCATGCATTTTCTGGTTCAGTAGGTCTCAGCTGTTTTCCTCTTGATTCAAATAAAGCTTTTCAGAACAAATATTTTCTTTCAGACCATTCAAATCTTTTGGCATGGTAAACAGGCATTGCAATTTGACTGAATCACTATATAGGTAAACAGCTCTTAATGCCACAAATATTACAGAAAGTGTTGTGACAAGTATTGCTTTCTTCATATATAGTTCCAACTCTTTCAGACACTCAGAAAAAGTATTTGCCTAGAAGCCTCACAGATAAGTCATAGAAAAGGCTCTTTACTAGGCATGAGTCTCATTTCAGAATGTCTCTCATTTGGGAATAACACTCTCATTTTGCACTAGTTAATCAGGTCTGATTTTAAGGAACTTCAGAGCCTAAGAAGAAAAAACACTCAGGTTTTGCACTGGCTATGGGTAGGTGGGTATCTGCCTCCGACCTCTCATAGGACCTTGAAATTCCTATTCATGACCTGCAGGGATGCATGGAGGTGCAAGGTTCTAGACCATGCCCTGAATTCTCCATGTCTGTGTCTTAGCATTGTGTTTGGAGCCTTTAAGCTCTCATTCCTACCTTAGAAGAACTGATATTACTGGTTTTGTCTCTTTTTTGATATACAGACAGTGTCAGCACACATGTACAGTGTGGATACAGCTTTTGAGGACTGCTTTCATGGATATTACAACTGCTGGACTTCTGCTGGGCTGAGTATAGCTTTATATACCTTGTAATAACATTGCTATTAATTTTGGCTATTTAATTTAATCCATTTTCATCTCAACCTGTGGATCTTCTCTGCTTTTCCTAGTTCCCCTTCTCTGCTAGGGAGGGATCGCTGGCTGACAGAGAAACTGCTAGAGTTTAGCCCCAGATACGGGTGAAACATAGACATTGAACTACACACAGACTCTGCTGGCTGAGGTCTCATTGGCCTTTGTCTTTTTAAATTTTCCTTTGCTCTATGAGTATGATTGTGAACGGTGTGGACTATGGATCTTCTTTGAGAAGTGGAACTTCTGAAGGGATTTAAAATTGAAAGTGTGAAAATATGACAAGCAAATTTTAGCAGCTACATATTTAAATTATTGTGACTTAAAATCTGGTGATATCTTCCATCAATGAATAAAGATACAAACAAAACCCCAGGTCTTTACAGCGAAGATCAATGAATGATCAATACATACAGAAAACAGTTCCCCATGATGTAAAACTACATCTCAGAGGAGACTGATTGTTTAGTGACATTAAATTGCAGCTTTCCTCATTAGAGCTCTTGGTAAGGTGTGCCCTGTGAGTAATGATAGATCATTTATACAGCATTACCAGCAGGCAAATAATTCTAATTACCAATAACATTAAATCATAATCACTATGCAAATAATTTACATAATGTAATGGAATATCTGGTCATTACAGGGCAAACAATTCTGAATGTTAGCTGCGGCTAGTCGGTTATCACAGAGTAAATAACATCAGAAATTAAACAAAGCCAAGCTAATATCAGGTTTTATCCAGTTAATAACCAGCAAGCATATCCCTAGCAAAACACATCCGACCATGTAAAGATGTCAAGTACCAGCTCTGGTGTCTAATATAATACAAATTGGAGATAACATGCAAAAACATCATATCAAGCAGGACATTACTGGCTAGCTGGAGGTGTGTGAACGAGTAACTAGGGGCACTCACGGTGAAGCTTGCTGTTTTTTATAGCTTCATGCATGATATTTTCCTGTCTTTGAAGGATTAAGTTTTCAGATGCATGCCACAGGATCCTGCCTACAATGAAGAGGATAAAGCACTGTGGCAGTCGAAACCAGTCCAGACGAGGCCAGTCTGCAGTCACATACTTGAAAAACAGTTATAGAATTAGCATCATACTAAATCTGGCATTAATCTTAATCTATTAAGTTATTTACAACTATGAAATCAGATAATATTCTCGTCCAGCACATGGGGTATGAAATGTGCCAGAAATATGGTGGGAAGGAAGAGAGGATAATACACAGTAGGTAATATATCTTGGGGAAAAGCAAAAGGCAGCCCAGAGAATGTTGGATTAGCACAACTGTGAAAATACAGAAGTGAGGACTGAGTTATATATTTGACTGAGGATGTAAAAATATTAGATGAAGGGCAGAGGCAAAACAAACAGTTGTTTTTCAGCTTTTTTTTTTTTTCCTACTGAGAGGAAAGGATAAGAAGCAGATGTTGTTGCTGCAAATAATGTTTGAAAGCTAACAGATATATATGTGAGCTTTAATACAGATTATCTTTTTCTTTTTTTACTGAACACAGATTGTTGTTTTCTTTTGTCTCCTGAAATCATAAAGCAGAAAAGGTTGCAAATCTGGACACCCAGGCACCATGGATAATCTTAGGGTCATTACAGACTTTTTTTCATGAGGGACTAGTCTCCTTGTGCTGCTGAAGGACATTTGGACATCAGCAGTGAATTCCATATGAAACATATTGCAGACAAACCATTGGTTTGGACTCTATCCTTATTTGGTGTTGCTCTTGTGACTCATTTTTGTTCTCCAAATGTCTCAGATAACTCCATGTTAGGCCATGGACAGATGTCTTCTTCAAGATCCTAAGTGCCTGTTCAACCACTTTACCCAAAGCTGGTTGCACAAGCAGTAGCTGAAAGCTGCCCCCCACAGCTTTGCTCTTGGAAGGGATCTCAGGTGGATTTGCTAAAATGCTTCAGGCACAGCTTGCTGCTTCCTGGTGTCTAATGTAGCAAACTGATAGTAACCTAATACCCGCTCCAGAGCCAGATTAAGTAACTGGTACTGGATGTATAGTTAAAACAGTTAGGTTATATCTAATTTTGTTTAAAAGAATCTCTTCATTTTTCACTTAAAAGGGATTTTTAAGCTCACATACAGATTTATGTGGATTTGGAGCAATGCTAGAGGATTTGAGAGATGAGGTCTGTGTGTGTCAGCTGGATGAGAAAACAAGAGCAAATTCTCCTTCTCTACCTAAGAACTAATGAAATGACTACTCAGGTTTGCTACTCATGCTTGGCTACACTGTTATATTAGAATTCATTATTTTTTTATCACCGAGCATAGCAAAATCCTCCTCTTAGATGGTCTTTACTTAATTTTGGTTCTTTCTTGTCAGAGAAAAGTCCTTGGGCTTTTTTTTTTTTTTTAATTCACATCTTAACCCTAATCTTGAGGACACTACCTCTTTTGTTTTAATGAAAGTTGAGCAGAAGATGGTGATCTCACAAAAAGTACTTATTTGCTGACCTCCCTGTGCCTGGATAGAGGAGATAGTGTGTGATGGATTGTATGGTGTAGGGAAAAAATGTTATTTGCCTCTTGCAAGCTGATACAGCAAAGAGAACATGAATGAAGCAGCATTAAGGCAGCAAAGGAGAAAGAAAAGTGCTAACTGACTTTAAAAGATTACTTTAGAAAGAGGAATATAGATTGGCTATACTTAAAAAAAAAAAAAGGATGAAAACTTTGAGCTGTGGAGGAGGGAACTGGAGTAGGCAGAGATGGAAGCTCTTGACAACTTTTTTAACTTGAGTGAGGTACAAAAAGCAGAGCAGCCTCAACTGTTAAATGCACCACAGGTGAGTATTGCAAAGCACTGCAAACCTTCAGAAAACCTGAGAGAAAATATAATTTTAACAAATTACATTTATTTTGCAAAGTCAAGAGAACGGAAACAGTAGGGCAGAAAGGACTTGTATGACCCAAAGTGTTTCACTAGAAACCATCAAAATTAAGCAATATCATCAATCTCTGTGGTCTTTAAAAGCTAGAATAAACTTAACCACTCTGTGTTAAACAACAGATTGTAATACATTAGCAAACCCTTGCTTTATTTCCAGTGTCATGGCTGATAAAAGGTGTATTACTTTGCCAAGGTTGCCCTCTTTGATGACTGCATTAGTCACAAAGTCCCACAGCCATAAAGCAGCCCTATGTGATTCTATTTGTTTTTCTAAAGGCAGCTGTTGCACTAAGTCAGACACAGGCCAGCTTTTCCTCTCTAACTTGAAGCTGTTATGGAAGCAGCAGAGGTAGAAGCTTCCCAGTTCTTCCAAGGTGTAGCACACCCAGCAAAAGCACAGCCTTATTCAGCCAAAGATGGGAGGAACCCAGGGGTGGGTGTTAAGAGGGCAGCTTTCATGTCAAATTTCAGGTTGTCTGGACTCTAAAGGTATGTATAAGATACAGAATGAAGGATGCAGAGCTCCCTGGGGAATGGTACAAGGTAAAGAAAAGGTTTTTAGAGCCATGAGGCCCTAATAAATGGCACCCAAGGTTGTTGATGGTATGCGGACCCTGTATTTCACCACTAGCTTGCTGCTGTTCAGAGAAAGCAGATTATGCTGGCACCATTTGTCAGAACAAACCTTGAGAAAAGAGGAACATCATGGCATACAGAGATTCAAAAGATTAGTTTCCTGTTTCTGACACTCTAATCCCCATCCTGTTGCATCCTTCTAAGCACCTGTATATGGCAATGTATTTAGTTTTACATTGCTACATGCAGTGGAGTAATCAAAAGACCTGCTAAACGGCACACCTCTCCCACATGTATTTCTGTCACAGACACTCCCTTCATTGTGTAACCACACTATTTGCAATGGGCAAGCTTGGGCCTTGGCTGAAATAATGCCAAGGTATAGTCTCTGGTTTTTCCTGTGCTATAGGTTCAGTATGGAGTGGCTGTGTTAAGAACAGAAAAGTATTTCAACGAAATGCCCTCACCGAGCCATGCAGGTCCTATTGAATTGCTTTGGGTTTCTATCTTACACTAGCAGGTCCCACATAGAGCCACAAGATGGCAGCATTAGAACAAAGGATTCCTGAGGAGTTGTACTTGAGGCTTCTGTGCATTAGCCGAACTTCAGTTCGATGCTGTACGGCAAACCCTGAGTTTAGCCGTGCCAAAACCAGTTTACCTTTGCGGCTAAACACACGAAATGTTCTACAGAACCAAAATCACCTTTTTGTTTCACATTTCCCTACAGAGTTTCCTTAAAATTTTGCTCAGTTTTCAATTTTCTTCATAGTGAGTCTTTCAAAGAGAAATTGTACTCATAAGCAGGCAAGTGCAAACGATTTATATCCACATCAGAATTACAGCACAGAGTGTGATTATTCAGCTGCTGGCAAGAACTCTTTGCTGGCAACTATATAGATCTGATAAGGTTCTCATTAAAAATAAAAATTACACTGAAATGAAAAATGCCTTTTAAAAATCAAGCGATCACTCATAAATAAAAGCCTGGATGCATCGGTAAGGGTAGTGAACAGATCCAAAGGTCCCAGAAGTCAGCATAGAGTTAAGAAATGCCATTATTAAAGAGGAGAGGTGCAACCACTGATGTGTGTGGCCCTAAATGTCTCCTGTAACTTGTCCTGTCTGTTCATTGCTCCCCTAGAACCTGCAAGACCCAAGTAATAGGTAAGACGGTAGACTACCTGGAGCATATTTTTTCCCCTACTCCAAATACTCATTCCAAAATGCTCTGACACATCTCACAATGATCTCTGCAAGCAACGGGCAGACTCAGTCTGTCAATACAACTAGCTGTACCCAGGTGTTTTGGGGAGCTTTTTGCTTTTGCCTTGCATTTGTTCTTTTTTAACCTAGCTGGGGCAAGGCTCCAGAGTTTAAAACATTTTAAAATCGATCATTGTTTCCAGAGTTCACAAAGTTTTTTTTAGTAATAATAAAGATGTTAATCACTTAAAGTCAACATAGATTGCTGGTTTGGATCATTATTACAGACACACAGATTCAACAGAACACATCACTAATGCTTCCAAAACACTCATAGATAATATATACTCAGACTCCATGGAATTTATCACAGAAGTGACCACCCTGCACTTTTTTACTCCTTTAAAAAGGCGTAAATTCAGAACTTACTAAGAACAGCTTAGATGCCCAGAAGCAAGCTTCCCTTTATGCCTGCTGATCAGGTACTAGCATAAGCCCAGGTGAAGTTAGATGTCCTGCTATTTGATTTGTTGTTATTATAATCTCCAGTTTAGACAGGGAAACTTGGAACAAAATTGTTCTGCTTTATTTGGAGGGGTAACACTGATAACTTATAGGACGGTGCATAAATGACTGTAATAATATATCAAAGGAAATCCAGGTGTAAATCAAAGGTACAGTACTTGCCTTCCTGATGTATTTCCTTTGAGATTACATTTCCTGATATAAATCCTCTGAGGATTTCAAAGATGCTAACAGACATTGCTATATCAAGCACCACAGTTCTGTTCCAAGGTGGCATGTAATATAAAGGGGAAAATGTTATAGAAATAATGATTGTACTGGAAAAAACCTAAAGGCATGTTGATTCTCCATTAAATCACACTGTTCTATTCTCCTGTTTTAAATGGTCATTTTTAAGTCTTCTACTGTAGAGAATTCCCATAGTTAGCCCTTCTGGCTGAGAAGCAGGCATCCTTTTCATTTGCTCCAAATCGATTGAGATGGCTTTTTACTGAAATAGTCTACTTTTTGTTCTGTGCATTTCATTTCTAGTTGGATTCAAATGTCAACAAATTGATCCTTGGCAAACCAAGCTTTCCACTATGTAATATCATTTCCTCATTGAACTAATTACTTCAGTGTATCAGTTGAAATACTGCTTTTAAAGTAATTGAGGAGTTACATATCCATGTTCTTTATGCAAATTAAAATGAATAGCTATACTCAGTAAATGGGAAAACTGCCTAAGTGTTAGAGCTGTTCCCAATCTGGAAATCCATTTCCTACAAGAGAAATTCAGTTGTTAACCCACTCCTGATTTTTAAGTCACAATTTTTAATCCTGTGCCTAACATGACACCATTGAACCCAGATCTAAAACTGCAAATACAAGTGGCTCCCTTGCAAAACTGCTTATCACCTCCAACCGCCTCTAACCCAGTAAGTGCTCTCAGTTTCTCAGTGCTGAATTACCTGCTCAGCTTTTTCTTTGAAAGCCCACAGAAATCAGGCTTTGTTACAGAAAGAGCTGGCTCACTCTACTCCTTAACTTCTTAAAAGAGGAGGCTTCTAGCATCAGAGTGAGCAGTCACTGCAGACAAATGGGAGGCTGTCCCTGTCTCCCAGGACACCAGTTATTTTCTGGACTGAAACAGTTCCTGGCTGTGCCTTCAGGACACCATAGAATCATTAAGGTTGGAGAAGACCTCTAAGATCATCAAGTCCATGATGCTGATCATGCAGCTGATTCAGCCAGCCCTTAGACCCCCCAGCCAAGGTGGGCTAGAGGTCTAAAAGGTCAACAATAATGTTCAGGCAAAGTTTTTAAAATTTGGCTACCGAGCCAAACACAGCTAGGGAGGCAAGAACAAGATCTGCCATGGAGGCACACTGTAACAAAAAAAGACTAAGACAAGAAGGTGAGTTGCACCATAAGCAATTTTAACTCACAGCATCATAAGCCAGGAACATGATGTGAGTAGGAAAGAGTAAATTGGAAGAGACAGAATTTCTGTGACCTTTATTATCTTTCAGTCTATTTCTTCTCAGGCATTGCTTTATTAGTCTTGCTTATGCACATCATGAACACTAATATGCTTGTGCTCTGCTGACACACTGGGACATAAAATGCAACCTTCTTACTGGAAGGGTGAAATTTCTGTTAAACAAGGTGTGTTTTGTATATTGCCATAGTGTGCTGCTTGCAATTAAAATGATAGTTCTTCATTCAGGCAATACTCAGACACTCAACTGTTATTATTTTAATGGACAATTCTCCTGATTTCATTTCAAATAATCTCACTTAGGAAAAGGGGAGAAGAATTATTATGGATTGTGAAATACAAGAGTAATGGGAGGGAACTGAGTGTGCTGGCTGGGGAAAGGAGCGAATGAGTCATTTAACTTCCAGTCACACAGAAAGGGGTCATCCTGACTGGGCAGGGCTGCAATTATTAAATTTATGTATCAAGCATTTATTCCCAGGTTGAATGAATAAATGATCTGTTAGCAGATCAAAATGATCACAAATGATCTGCCAGCAATGCTGTGATAAAGGTTCTGTCAGCAATTTTATTATAGGGATTTATAATACAAAACTAAAATAGTGCATCCTGGTTGCTAAAATAACTCCAGAGTCAGACTTTGGATCAAGTTACCATAACTCAGCAACTGAGTAATGCCCACAAAAATAATCTGTATGCATGGGAGTCATCTTTGTGCAAGCTGGTTGGGTAATTGCTTGCCTAGGGTTCTTCTTGCTTATAAATCTCTCTCTAGAATGAAGTACTTGGTGATGTGTGTGCAGGTGCTCTAAGCAAGCAAATGAACATCAACGCATACCTGGGCAAGGTCTTCAGGCCAACAAAAGAAGCCATTAGACTGTAAAGAAGCACAGATTCTTATGGCTGAGTTAGAAGTTAATCTAGAACTCCTCAGTAAATCCTGGTAACAGAAATGCTGACAGTACTTCAAATATCATAGAGTAAAGAGACATCATTTACAGGACTTTTTCTTAGTCACGTTTGTTTGAAAATGTGTCCCCATAAGGTTTTCTGAAAAGGAATCTATTTCATATTGTTTCAATTACATTGCTGGGTTCCTTAAGCAGCCAGTGGTTCCCCAATTACTTATTTTCTGATACTGAAATGTAAATGGAATCTCACCTTTTGGTCTCAGTGTTCCTCTCTGAGTTCTGTCCACTCTTAATGTGGCTTTGGTGCATATAACTTGTAAATTACAGCACCTCACAAAAACAATAATTTGAAAAGGAAAAACATGTCTCCTTAACACCCTGCTAGTGGATGTGAATGTGGGGCAGGTAGGGGTATTTTGCAAGAATATGAAGCTTTTTAAGTGCAAGTGCTTTGTTTTATGGTCTGCCAGGGCTGCAAGAGCAATCCCAAACATGTTCTAGTGCATCTTGTTACTCATCAAGGTAGAGCAATCCTCCTGGAGTTCCAAATGGTAATTGGATTTCTACTGAGCCTGCCAAATTAAAATTGCTTGCTTCAAAATAAAAAACAAAACAAAAAAACTTCAGGGGAAAAAAGAGTGAATTTTTGAGGTCCAACTGACAACATATTCTTATCTCATTGTGCTACTACAGAGGGTTTTCAGTGCATGGCTTAATCACCCCTCTGATGCTGTAGGTTTGCTATGGATAGGCAGTTTGATGGATTGATAGACACATATAGTGAATACATATAAAATCTGCATCTGCACATTAACATAGAAAAGACCATGCAGACTATGTTGGCATTCCTGTAATTAAGTCAGAGTTGAATTTGATCCAATTTCTGCTGTCACATTTTACAACTAGATTAGAAGAGTTAATAACAAAACCAATAACTAAAGTGAAAACCATTCTCAAGGGGTGAAAATTATTTTAAAGCATAGCATTAAACCCTTGCTTGAATGAGCCAGGGTGATTTTAGAACATTTCTAGTGTCAAAACAACACTTAGCTCCTGAAGTTGAGCTGGATTTCACTATTCAGTTGTCACATATGAGTAAATAAACATTTGCATGTGTTTATATATGTAAAACCAACACCTGTGTTAATGGAAAGCAGCTCTGCACAAGGTATTTCATTATACTGCACAGTGGAATAGCTAATCTGCATCTGTTATAGCATTGTTTAAGTAGCAAGTAACAAATAAAAGAGCAAAACATCTTTCAAGCTTCCAGTAACTCGTGAATGCCATGACTTTATTTTGACCTACGATGACTGACAGTTTGATCTCAGAGGCACTAGTTGCATATTCATAAGCAATACATTTCCTTCTCCACATATGCTATCACTCATGTTTTTTTCATGTGCAATTACAATTACAGAAAGAGCCATGATTTTCAGAAATAGGAATCTAAACTGGAAGCCCCAGAACCTCTTAGCTGATTCAGTTGGTCCTACAGGAGATTCAAAATTTTCAAAGACACGTTTTACTGCCTAAAATCAGCAAAGCACTTACCCTTATGTTTAAACCTAACACATCTGAATTCTGTCCTGAGTAGAGATACTCTCCAGAAGTGAGAGACTTAAGATCCTATCTTGATATGTCACAATCTACTTTTAGCCACAAAGCTTGTATGTATGTCTGTATTTGCATGCTTCATCGTAACAGAAATGCTCTTTCAGATCTGAGATTTTCAACTTATTAAAATCAATAGGACTTTTTACATTATCTTATCGATAATGATTCTTATAACAGATTCCATCTCTGCTTGAGTTTGGCATGAGTGAGAACTGTTCTTTGGGCCTGAAAAGTATGAATAGCTGACAACCTCATGCATTGCAAAACCAGTTTTTAAAGGTAACTTTTCTGATACCTGAACAAAACACCAGCTACTTCCTATCTGATCCTGAGAATTTCACTCTGCTGGCTGCAGTGCTGCAGTGCAGCTGGGTTTTTCCCCTTCAATCTGTTATCACGTAAGTGCTACCACCACTGACAAAGAGCTCAATCTCAACCAGTGCTGGACTTGGCAATAGAGCCATTGGCATTGGCTCTATCGGAAACGGGAAGCTTCTAGCAGCTTCTTACAGAACCTGCCCCTCGGCCACCTCCCATCTCCACTACCAAATCCTTGCCACACAAACCTAACACACAGAGGTGCTCTTCTCTTCCCAGTTGATGACTTCTTGAAGCTCTCATAACCATTTTTCTATCTGCATTTTCTCCACTGATTTCCTCCCACTCATTCTACTCATACCTCATGTCTGGCTTAGCTCTGCTTCGGAAGCAGCTGAGGATGGATTCAAAGGCAGCTGCACTCTTATTTCATAACACTTCAAACTATCTTACCATGTATAGAGACATCTCTAAATGGTATGTAGTATAGTTACAGACAAGTAACAGAAAAAAATAATTTCAAAGAGGAAAGAAGAGATTGCCAAACCTTTCAGCACTTTGGCATGAAGATTGTTTGAAGTTAATGAGATTTTAAAATCTTTCTGCCACTTTCCTTTCAAATGTGTGAACCTTATGGGGAAATGCTCCATATCACCGGGGTCAGTTTTGCTGATGTTAAAAAGACCATTTGCTGCTTTTCTTACATAACATGTGTCAGGTTCAAGTATTTGTGTTCCAATAGAGGCAGCAGCAAAGTATTAGTTGTGGCTTTTAGCTCAAGATATAAATTCTGAATAAATTTTGACCATGAGAAATGGATATCAGACCATGTGCAGGAAAAATCTGTCATTGCTAGCCACAGGAAAAGAAATGTCTTGATAAAAACATTCAAGATATCTGGCAGGGAAAGTGCTACAAAAGTGTTATGCTAGGGGACTCCTAAAGTCTTAACAAAAATAACATAATAGTATGACATTTATTTTTAAGATAATGTGAGCATGTTTGTGAAAACCTTTAATACTGAACTAGATTTCCATACCTCTTGCCTTTCAGTCCTCCTTCAACCATAGTCCCAAGATATGATGCCACAGAAAAGTATCCCAACAGAATTATTTCCTCCAAAGTATATCAAAGATGGTAAGTATGGAAAACCATACTGGAAGCACCATTGATTTTAACTGGGCAGCAGCACCTGTGCTATATGACACAATATCCAAAGCAAACAAATACTGGAAATGTACCAGTGAGAAGTCAAACCCGACTTTCAGGTCTGTAGCATTGTGTAACGTGATTTGTACTTGCATTATTCAAGAACATACTGATGTTGACAAATGCCCTTAGCTCACCTAGGAGTCAACCTAATCTTTAGTGAGCCTGCAACTCAGGAAAAAAATTGTGGTAAACCTTAGCAGGTAATTTTTATATTTAGATGTGAAGAAAAAAAAAAAAAAGTAAGCAAACCATGTAGGGTGACAGTGTCTATAAAACAGTATCTTGTAAGAAGATTATCCTATGCAAATAATCATGTCCTGCTTAGATGTTGAACATAAAATGGAGGAAAGAATCTTTACATGATTTTTCTCCTGTGGGCGTAAACAGATATTTTTAACTTCAGCTACCAAACAGAACTGACTGAGACAAAATTAGATTACACTTCCAACCAATACTTTTGTATCTTGCAAATATATGACAGCTGTGATTCTGAAAGACTTAGAACTAAGTTTGTTAATATCAGTTGTTGCTAAGAGATATATTGCATTTAGTAGAAGAATAAATATGCACCCACACACTAAGAGGATCAATAAACTAAGTCACAAACCCAAACCAAAATAACTTATTTATATTGCCAAAAGGCCTGAAGTATTTGTGGGGGGAAGCATTATTGGTCTTTGACTACATTTTCACTTGTGCTGACTTTCCTCCTCACAGAAGGTATGCTCAGTAGTGACATTTTAAAAGATGAATAATGATTGAAAAAATCACATTGAAGACAATAACTCAATACCATTCTTGCAGGGTACTCAAGAAAAACCATTAAGCCATAAATTTTTATTATCTAGTCTCTTTTGAATGATATTGCAAAATGTAAAGAAGCTTGAGACCCACTGACAAAAAGCTTAGAAGGAAAAATAGGTATCAGATGCTTTCACAAAGTTATGAGCATTGCAGTTACTCATAACTGCTTCACACAGTTATGGCTATTGCATCGTTATTATCACCATTTTAACAAGTGCCTCTTCTTTGTTGTTAATTAATGTAGTCTCCAATTTCACTTACCTTTACCTCCTACAGTACACCGAGTTTCCACATTTCTCCGTAGATGGTTCTTGTATTTCTTAACCTATGTCTATAGTTTCCTTATGTGAGACATCATTTTGTTGACAGATTTTTTCCATGTTTGTAGCACACTTCACCAAGAGACCATCTATGTTAAGAGGGGATAGCTGAGCTGGTGGGGGTAAATGGCATAGATGGAAAAGTCTGAAAAGACAACAAAGTTCTGCCAAGAAAAAACAGTTTAAAAAATACTAAATTATTATCCATTTCCTGGCTTGTCTTCTTAGTGATCTTTTGTTGGGTCTTGTAGGAAAAGATATCCATTAGAAAAAGGCAAAGGTTTAGACAATGTAAAAGTGTTCTTTGGAGAAAGAATATCCTTGATAGGAGACTGAGTAGTTACAGCAATGAGTACTCAGGGACTAATGCACAACTGAGCTGGACACACTATATAAGTTTTTGTACTTGCCAGTGCCAGGATAAATTTTCCTGTTACCAAATTAGCAAACTCCTCTGTGATGATTGTGTAAGATATATTGTAGGTACATCAACATTACTCTAATACATGTACAGAAAGCTTAAGGCAAAAAATGAAGTAGCTTACACAAAGCCCCAAAGAGCAGCAGTGCTGACATCTCTAATAAAATTCAAATAACTCTCAATTCCCAGTCTGTATTCACTGCAGGACTATCCTAATGGTTTTTGCTGTTGTATGAATGAAGTGCTTTTTCTTCCTGGAGACAACCATTATTTTGAAACAATCGTCCTTTCCTCCCCCCAGCACCTGCTAACTATATCTTGGGCAAAAAAGTGAAACTCCAGCTGTGGGGACATAGAGAGGTCTGTGTCTTGTTCTAAGAAAATCGCTTCAGGAAAAAGATTGGTGAATGGTTATGAAACTGCAAAAGTGGATTCTGACCCACTGCAGAGTCACTCCATAGCATGTCTCCCAGCAGATAAGCTATGGAAAACAGCTAAAATACAGCTTCTCGTGACCAGACAGCAGATGGTCCCAGATAACTCCCAACAGCAGATGTCGTAATGAACCACTATTTCCTATATCAACACTGCTAACGTTTTTAACTACACTTTTCCTGTCTGAGTTTGCTAGTTCAAGGACTCCAATATCCAAAGACTGGGTTTTGCTGCAGTTGTGTTGATCTTCTTGAAGTGGCCACCATGACAAAGTATCACATTGTAGTAGTTGAAATGTTCACATCTTTGTACGTGGAAAGAACACATTAACGTTCTGCCCAATGAGAGGCTACAAACTGGATGTAAAGTACAGGAAAAAAACAGACAAAAAGACTCTGTGGGTAGAAATTTCAGGGTATCTGCTCAGTGTGCTTTTGAAACATCAGAAATATGAGTAAATTCTTAGCTGAACCATATTGCAGTCATACCATTACTGTGCCTTCAGCTGAACTACTTCAAGCAGAAAGCTGGAAGATCTTGTAAACTAAGCAAGGTTATCTTGGGTCAGCTCCTGAAAGAAAATGAATGTGCTGTCACAGCTGGTGCTGGCAATTCATTACAGAGCTTCTCAGTGGGCCTGAAGAAGGTAGAATTGTAGCTGGTTGTCAGATGGTGCCTGATACTGCAAACACTTTCATTTGGGTAAAACCGATAACAAGGCTGTGCCGATTTGTTGTCCTTAAATAATCATGCAACGGATTTTGTAGATGGATATAGCTTTGGGAAAGGAAAAGCAGAATGTCTCTCAGAGTGCCATGTAACTTCGCAAATGCACTCCAGCTGAGGGAATGTCTCCGCTCTTTTTTTGTTTTGCATTTTATTTTTTTTCCAATTGCTTTCTGAAGTTCGTAGAGAAACTACAGGAGAAGAAAGTCCAAACTGTGTAGTAACTATCACTGCTGGCTCTGTGCATGATACTCTTACACATTATGAGTATGTGTAAAAAGCACTCCAGTGCACAAAAAGATCAAGGCTTGGAGTTAGTCTATCCAAAGCCTGAATTCCTCTTTGAGACGACTGCACAATTAACCTGGAGTTACAGATGAAGACTACTATTGCATTCCAGAGAGGAATAAAGCACTCTCTGTTTTTTTTCCTAGGACAAGTGGCTAAATATTAAGCTGAATTGAGCCTCTGAATGCACGATAAGAACATGAGAACTGAATGTGAAGGAGATCTTGCACTCGAAATTCAGGCCAGGTATTTTGTCCACACACCCATGTGAATTCCCCATGTAAAAAAAAGGCGCTTTGCTGTTACCTTGAGCTCCTTTCTTCTTGTAGTCACATTTATTCTTGTATAAATTATAAGCATTTTGAGACAGGAACAATTATTTTTCATTAGTATGACCTTTGACAAGACTTACCACTGCCAGTATCATGCTGTCAGTAACTAACAGCATTTCCAGCCTCAGCACTTGTCAAACCCCAAGACTTCAGGGCTATGTTCTCCAGCTGGCAGTGCTTGTTGACCTCTGTGGGCTCCTCAAGGACTGGCACATGCCCTCCTGTGCCCATCAGGGCATGGTGAGCTGCACGGGAGCCAGGTGGCTACAACAGCACCCATTGTGGGCTTGGCTGCCCTCACTCCTTTCAGAGGCTTCTTGTGGCAAGAGCTGAGTACCCTTCCCTGCAAGTTTTTAAAAGGATGTGGTGTGAGGGGAGGTGTTTTAACACCACACTTGGTAATTAGATAATGGTTGGACTCTTATGGTCTTAAAGGTCTTTTCTAACCGACGCAAATCTGAGGACCGTGAGTCTATGACCTCGAGTGCCCCATCTAGTGTGTTATGCAGTTTACCGAAATCCTGTTGGCTTTAGAGTTAATAATTCACCTCTCACTTTCTGGCCTTTATTTGCACGGCACAGTCCAGATTAATCACATCGTTTGCCACCGTTCTCGACTACTGTCCCTCAGCCCACGCGTCCGGTGAAAGCACGGCCACTACACACACTTCTTATATTCCTCCCCTAACATGAGTATCTTCATTTGTGCCCAGCGACGTGTACAAAAGCAGACCACGCTTCCAACACGGGCGGAGGAAGGTGCTGAGAGGAGGCGGGCCCAGAGCAACCTGCCGCCGGCACCCAAGCAGTTAACCACAAAATGGCGCCGCGCCGCCTTCGCCTTCGCCCCCGCCCCGCGCGCAGGGCCCTCGCGCGACGGCCGCTCGCGCCTCTGTCGCGCGGTGATGAGTCACCAGCAGGGGCGCGCCGCGCGGCTCGGGGGCGGCGGGCGCGGAAC
>VWZI01006231.1:1169517-1305234 GCA_013396835.1 Psilopogon haemacephalus | reverse complement strand
CCCGAGCAGCAGGATAGCGGCCGAGGGGAGCCCAAAACTCTCTGGGGGAGCAGCGACCCGCGGCCGCCTGCCGCCGGCCCGGGGCAGCCGTCTCCGCAGCAGCGAACGGAGACTCTGGGTTTCTACGAGAGCGACCGGGGCAGGAAGAAGAAGCGGAGCCTCTCGGGTGAGGAGTGGCGGTGGGGTTAGAGGCCTTCTCCCGCGGGCCGGGATGAGCGGAGGACAACGAGGACCCCCGCGCTGTGTTAGGCTCCCACGGGAGACCGGAGTGGCCGTGGCGATGTTTTCCCGGGACGGGCGGCGCCTCTGGGGCGCGTCGCCAGTGCTGGGTTCTTATAATGCGGCCCAGCCTGTCCCGCCAGAGGGGCCGGGGCCGATGTGGATGCCTGAGGCGAGACCGAGGCCGCCGCGGCCGCTCGCCTGTGCAAACTTCGGTCAGCGACTTCAAAAAGTGCGCCGGGACCTGGCGGGCCTGGGGAGCGGCAGCGTTCAGCCGCTTCGGTAGAGGGGCCGTGTGATCGGGAGCTTTTTTGCCGGCTGTTCCGCCTTTGTCTGCCCTTCAGTTTAGTTGGCAAACCCGCGCTTGTTAATGTAATAATCCCCTCAGCGTTGTTGCTTGTGTCCTGCCTTCCACACGATCGCATTCAGAAAGGGGAACGGGGCCAGTGCAGTCCCAGCGCCCTGTCAGGCAGCATGTTAACAGGTAATCGTCAGGAGCTTTTGAAACAACATAGGCATCGTCCACTGAAGTGTAGTACACTGAAGTTAAGAGTCAGGTTGTTAGAGTTGACAGCTGCCAAGGAGCGATTGTAACGAGCGTGTCGCACAAGCGACTTCTGGCAGAGCGGCTCAGACCTGGGCCCTGTGTGTGCTGAACCCCTTGGGCCGGGGGTGCTGCGCCTCGCTGAACTTCATTGCTGTAGAACGAGAAACGCTTCACCGTCCTGACTGTTCTTAGCGCACACGCGTAACTGCGCCTTGCTTCTACTCTGGAAAATAACGGTGCGGTTGGAGCCTTGAAGTTGCATGCAGATTATTAGAAGCCTTTTAAACGGAATGGGATTGCCTAGCTGAGGATTTTGTAGGGAGGGGGAAAGGGAAAGTTTCATGCCCTTTGCTATCAGTCTGCAGCCACCTTGGGACTTACACTTCAGCTGGTTATTGCAGGTATTTACAGGGTATTTTTTTTTAAAATAGCCCTGCCCTTTTTTTTTTTTTTTTTTTTGCATAAAAGTCAGGGCTGGGCAGGGCTGATTTCATGTTGGTACAGTTATAAATAACTTTATTAGCACCGTATTCTTAATTGAGTGGTTCACTGAAAATCTGGAAAGTGGTCAAAGTGATGGTCAAATCTCTGGGCTTTCTGCCTCAATGTTGGCTTGAATGTGATACCACAGGTTTTAACAAATGCATAAAAGTAAGAATGAAGATTTAACTTAATCGGTCTGCCAGCAATTGAATGGTTTCCTTCAAAGCTTGACAGGTGCTGTCTTAGTTTCTGACATGCCTTATGTCATAGGAATTGCAGCATCATTGACTGCAATTCTGTAGTGTTGATAAAATGATGTAATTTCCGCAGTTTTAAGGAATTAGTGCAATTGTAGCATTATGAATTGCTTTGTGATGAAAAAAAAAAATGGATGCATAATAAAGTGCCTGAAGGACAAGTGAACAATTAAAGTAAGGAACTTGCTACTTGTATATGTGCATGTGAATTCCGAACTGTTCTAGCAATTGATTTTTAAGTTAAAAAAAAAAAAAAAAAAAAAAAAAAAATCATTGGCACTTTTCTGACTCCAGGACAAGAAAACATTAGAAGAGCAGGCTTCTTGGTAGAGCAACTAAAAATTCAGATTGATCTGGTGGTGTCAATATGTTAAATACTAAGTAGAAGTAGTGATTTTTCACAGTGGTAAAAGAGGATGAGTACTACACAGAGAACTTCAGAGGAGAAAGAAACTCTTTTTAAAAAATGGTGTGGTTTTAGTCTGATTGATTGATTTTGAGTGTTTATGGAAGAAGTGTGTATTTAGGACTGATGAGAGTGAAGTTAGTGCCTGGAATTGTTGCATTTAGGATTAAGGTTCTGATTATGTAAGAACAGGAATTACTAATACACAATGCGCTTCACATTTGCACGAGTTTTCCCCTGTGTTTCTGGTTAATGGTTATCTGTTGTGTAGCTATGCACTGAAGTACGACTTAGGTAAATCATTATCTTTTTACCTTGAAGCAATTAGCAGCCTTTCATGTTCTGAAGATGCTTGTGCTTTCCGAGATACATGAGAATACTTTAAGCATTAAAAGTATGCTGTCTGAATACTTCGACAATAGTCTAAAAGTTTGTGACTACGAAGGAGAGAAACCTGAAGTAGGGAAGGAATCTGAAGTAGGAATTAGAGTGTTTACATATTTTAAAAAGAAAATGATACTTTGATAGCAGAATTAAGCTGTTTTTCAAATGTTTTATTCTCTGTCCTGTCTTGGTGTATTATCCTGTTCTTTTGCTTACTGTGTTTTTCCGACACTTTGCCACTGATGTTTTTCACAGCTGGCACAGAGCTAGGGCTGATGCTGGGTGGCAGTGAGTGCTCATAAAGGAGGTGGCTTAGAGCAACTGGCTGTCTTCATTCCATCCTCTGTCACTCAGCTGATTGTAGTCAGTCTGAAGCTTTTGTACTGATCAAACTCAGTCATGGAGTGTTTCTCTCCTAGTATCTAGGGCATGAAATTCTTGTCAAGTGGAGGCAGCTTAAAATAATTTGTTTTTCAACAATAGGCCTGTGAACCAGTTTGTTTGAGGTGAGGAGTGGGAACAAATAGCTCACTAGTTAGAATGAAGAGACCTGCAGGTTATTCAGTGGTGGTTGTCCATGTGCATGTATTTTCTTTGCGGGAAAGTTCAGTTGTTTCAGATGCATTATCTTTAACTTAGAGAAAGGTCAGTTATCAGAGATGGAAGAAAACCTGAGTGGTTAACAGAGCAGTTAGTGTGTTTGTACCTAAAGTTATATCCTTTTAACTTTTTAATTGATAAATAATTGGGAAAACAAAAAAGTTTGCAAGTGATAATGAAGAAAGGAAGACTCCAGAAAGCAAATTTGCAATGAATCTGAACAATGATTTAGTGCTGTGGACTTCTGCCTTTTTTCACTGGAATGAACTTTGATTGAAACTTTACATGTAAATATTAGGTTTTCATTAGTCATTAAACTACATGCTGTTTTTGTTTGTTTTAAAATAAATACCTTGAAGGCTTACAGTAGCTTTGGCCTACTTAGTAGAAGTGATCAGTAATACATTTAAATCATCAAAATCACTACGCAAACAAGCTTGTGCAAGAGGAAACCATTCAGTTCACATAGTTTAAAGCGAATTGTGATTTTCATGATTTATTAACAATACATCATGAGCCAGCAGCGAGTGAATTACGTAGCTGTGATTGGTGTCAGCATGGTGGTAAATCACACTGCAAGACATCCACAAAATGGGGTTGCACCACCACAAATTTCAAGATATGCTTTTGTAACCCCCACACATCCCCCACCCAAGGTGTGGTGTAGATTGTAAGAGCACCCTGGCTATGTTTGAGCTGATTTCTTTGCTTTAAAATGCTTTGTAATTTTATGGCTACTCTTGCAGCTAACGGTCTGCATCTTCAGTGTAAAAGAGGATTGAGAATCCGCAATCTCAAACAGTTTTGGGTGAACTCTTCGTATGTGGCATCTATATTCTTATTTTTCTCTTGACAGCTGTTACTCAGGCAGTTTTGCTAATGATGCAAATTCTTTTCTTCTCCCCCCAAAAGTCTGGAATATTGTACCATGCAAGATCCACCCCACCCTGTTCTTCAGTGGTCACTAAACTCTGGCTAAAATCAGGATTTGTGGGCATAAATGCTCTGTACCTTTTCACCTGTCTGTATAGATAAATGTTTCCCATCTTTTGGATGTTGTGTGAACACTAAGAGTTTCTGATTTTAAATGCCAGTAGTACGTGGAAATGTTGAACTCCATTGCAGTGTTCTGTTTAGTCACTTCAAAAGCATTACCAGGAGGCGACAATGCTAGACCTCATCAGTGAGTGGTGAAGCTTAAGCTCAAGCTCCTTGTGCTGACAGCCTGAATTTTCATAATTTCACATTTAATTCCCTTTTGCATGACTGCTCTGCACACAGTCTTTGGTAGAAGTCATATGAACTGGGTAAACATAGGTCAGCCTTTGACTTCTTTACCTACAGCCATTAAAATGCAGAATACCTGTATGCGCTTGATGGGTTTTTGGTCTTGAAAGACTATAGTCTCATCATGGTGTTTGTACTATTTGTGCACTGAATGAGCTAGGATTGTGTGCTCATGAACATTTTGATTTTACAGAAAGTTGTTCTATAAAGGACAAGCTGCTGGTACTGCTGAGAGAGAAAATAACTTCTAAGAAGTCTAAAATAGAGCCTAGTAAATTTAATAGGACTGTCAGTACATTAAAGATCAGATCCACTCAGCATATTGCAGCATTGCTGCTTCAAGAAATATTTTTGAGAAGTCTGATAAAAATGATTGACTGGGAAAAGTAGCTTGTTTTGTTTGTTGGGGGGCAACAGGGGAATGGAGGAGCACAGGACTTACTTCTTTTACAGCTCCTTCCAAAGTTACTTGACATTCTGGTTGTGATCAGCACAATTCTACTGCCTTAGATGTGCTGTAAATGAAACATTTAACGAGTAACAAAAGCGTAGCAGTCTTCTCACTCTTCGGAGGTGATGCCTGAAGTGTCTTCTCCTTATGTGTGTTCTGAATGTAGATCTGTCATTGCTGAGGTTCATCAGTGCTGAGCTAACAAGAGGTTACTTCCTTGAACACAATGAAGCGAAATACACAGAGCGAAGAGAGAGAGTGTACACCTGCATGCGGATACCCAAAGAACTGGAAAAGGTGATGTACACTTCAAGATCTGTTTTAATTTAGAGATTAAATCTGCTGCATTGAAGAAAATACTTTTTTTTCCCCAAGTGCTTCTGCTACTGAAAGGGTTTAACCTTGTATAGTGATTAATTTTTCAGTGCTAGTAACTTAAACACACTTTGGGGTTTTTTTTGGCTTATGTCCACTTGTTGCTGCTATTAACGCATGTTATTAGCAGAGACCAACATGACTGACTTTCATGTCCAGATGATGATAATTTGAATATAAAGATGTCACTGACCCTTAAAAGAACAGTCAAGCAAAATAATTTTTTTTAATAGCAAAATCAAGTTTTCATTAAACAAAAAATAATTGCTTTAAAGATTTTTCCAGTCTAAAATGTTTTGAGGGTGGGAAGATTTCAGTCCTTAAAAAATACAGTAATGGATGAGTTTCTGTTCAAAATATTTTTACTTAATTTTCATAGCCTTCTTTTTTGCTTCTTGCCACCATTTTGATTAATCTTCCCTCTCTGTTCCACTGCTGTGCCCCTTTCTGAGGCATTCCTGACACCTATTTTATGTCAGCTTTCATATAGTTCTGGCCCTGCAGTGAGCCAATTCCAGTGCCATAATGCAGAAGACAATTTTACTCTGTTTTAAGCATTTTGAAATGAGAGGCAGCAGGAAAATGCTCAAGGATGGTGAGTAAGGTTTGGCTAGGTTGCAGCATAACGATAACACTAAGTAATAATGCTCAAATTTTCAAAACTTTTAGGGATGAAGTTACTCTAGTTTATAGTAGAATGTTACAGTAGAATCTCAGTTGAAGAATACCTCAGTTCTACATCATCCCCGTTTTATTTATGTAGACTGTAACATGCCATCTCCAAACCACATTGGAGGCCATGTGAGAGGTCATCACCATGGTTTTCCAATAAAACTTTCAGCATATGAGAACAAAATGATTGTAGGAGATTAAAGTAATTTACTGGGGCTTTGGTTTAGTCCCCTTCCCACCCAAACCAGCTCTTCATTTTCCATCAGCAATGCATGCAACTTTCACGTCTAAACCTTATTTGTTGAAGATACCTAGGCCTGCTTAGGTGTTGCAGGTCTTAATTGTGGAGCCAGTGCAGGTTCCTTCTTTAAATGATTGTTCTTGCAGGAAGAAAGGCTAGTTTCTAGTGTGACAGCATAATAGTATGTGGCTAGAGTCCCAGTCAGGTAAAACTTAGATATACTCAAAAAGCAGATAAAGAAGGACTGTTACGTGGGGAAAATCTAGTAGTAAGAGCTGTATAGAGTTGCTTGTTTGTTGGCTATAATGAAATTAACTGTTTCTATAAATTAAGGATATAAAATCTTTCAACTGAGGGCAACTGGAAGTTTCCTATTCTGTATTATTCTTTATATGAAAAGAGTGGATGTCCTCAGAACGAACTACCATGGCTGTAATTATCTATGCAGTAAAGAAGTACCTAATTAAAAAAAAGCATCTTAAAAAGGAGATAGGCAGAAAATAGCTGTGCAAATGTACAGCTCTACTTCTTTCTCAGGTTAAAAACATTAACTTCTGTAGCCTTAGAGGAAAGTCACCACTGGGAAATGAGGTGCAGTTGTATTCAAGTGAGCCATGGAAATCTGCAAAAGACTTTGCTGCATGGACCTGGTGGTACAAAATTTTTCCTGAACAGTGTTCCAAGTGCATAGCTTGCTATTTTTGTTACAGTTCAGCTGATCAAACATGTGAGGGTGTTGTGCTTATTTGGTTAATTAGTCTTATGTAAATTTTATTTTCATAAAAGAATTCTTTAGAAACCTTTTGTAACTCTTTATAAACAACTAACATAGTTCTGTTTTCTTTTTGTAATGTAGTTGATGTTTTTTGGAATATTTTTGTGCCTGGATGCTTTTCTGTATATATTCACCCTGCTTCCCTTGAGAGTTTTTCTGGCAATGTTCCGGTTCATCACTTTGCCTTGCTATGGCTTACGGTAAGTTGATTCAAGAAAAAGGTCTTGATACCCTTAAATTGTGTTTCTCTTGTTTCTACACATGCTTAATTCTTTGACTTTCAGTGCTGTTTGAACTACTAACAACTTCCTCCTCTGTAAAAATACAAGTTCTGGTCTAAACTAGCCAAAGCAAAGGTGTGTGTGAGAGTTTTAAGCTTTTCTACCAGTCACTAACTGTCATCATTGCCTCCTTCAGACACAACAGTTTGATAAAAACACCACTTAGACATATTCAGGTTAGTAAAGGACAGAGATCTAAACTTACCCTGTAGTTTTATTCTTTTAACTAACATCTATAGGAACAGTGTTTTAGGATTTCTTAGACTTGAGTTTATGGTTTGGCTCAAGTTCTTTTTGTAGACTCTTTGATACTTAAACAAAGGTTTGATTTATTTTTGCTACAACAAAAAATTTCCATTTCCACAGTAGACTTTGCCCAAATACTCTGTGTATAAAATGTGTTATTTTCTCCTTCAAAGAATATTGATTGGATGGGACTAAGTTCTCTGAGTAATACTAGTAAATTTTATATCTTAGCCCCTTGCTTTTTTGTTCAGGTCAATACTAAGTTGTAAACATGTAGGATTTTTGGTTTGCCTTTCTGATGTAGGCATCAAAAATTGAATAGAATTAATTTCATTCAGAGAAGATGCTGCTCCACAGTAAAGTTGATTATTTAAGCCTTAATTTTAGCCTAACTTAGTTAATTTTTCATTGAAGAAATAAGGACTTTGGGGTTCGAATCTTGGTTTCTCCAAACCTGGCTTATGGCACCTTATGATTTTATTTTTTTTTTAAGTTGCTTACATTTGCATTTTTGAGAGTCTTTATGCGATGTGCTTTTCGATGTGTAGCTTAGACTGTGTGTTCTTATTAGAGCGAATATTAGTGTAGTCACATAATAAGTAATATTTTAAAATATTAAGCTAAAATGTTTGGGCTTCGGTGATGCTTAACGTAGGCACTAGGTGGCACTCTCCAATGTCCTGCTATTAACTTTGAGCTGAATCTCAGACTTTGATTATGTGAAGAGTTTTCCTAGCTGTCTTGGGAAAGAAGTATGCCAGCTATTTTGTTTTGGCAAGTCAAATGGTGTACCTATTTGTAAATACTTTTATGGATGCTGTTGCTAAAATGTTAAATTTCAGGTAAATTTGGATATGGCTTAATATACTAAAGAAACCAGTACTGAAAATGTCATGTACACTCAGATGTGTATATGTATGTCCATACACCTGCAGTGTTAAAACTTGGTCTGTTTGCTTGATAGTATTTTTCACGTGTGAGGCAGGATAGAATCCAGTTTAATCTGCTCAGCTCTATGTTATCTGTAAAGTAATGTCAGGTAAAATGCAGTAAAACTGAGATTATCTTGAGTGAAGAAAGCTTTGGTTTTGTAACATCTCCTTGAAGCAGTTTCTTTTGTCAGTTTCCTGAAATGATTTTGATCTTACCACTTACTTGAGGCTTTATGTAATTAATTAATGTTTTAAAGTTGGTGACTTTTTACTGACAAGTTCACAGTTCATGTTTATAGTATGCAATGGAATATTCCTTTTCACATCTAATGGTTCTTTTTTTCCTCCCTGCTTATTTTTTTGGGTATTTGTTGGTTTTCTGTGGTTATGCTGATTCGATTTGTTATGTCAAAAAGTACTTGTTCTTTTCCTGTAGCTCAGAAAAATCTATTTTTATGTGTTTGCAACAAAATAAGAGTTCAATAAGGAGAACATACGTGATTACTAAAGGTACTTAAAAAGCAGGTGGCTGTTTATCCTCTAGCTTGCTCTTTCTCACAAATGTCTAGTAAGTGTCTCCTAAGACATGACTAGTTGCTTTTTGAACCTGACACATCATATTCCATTCTGTGTAGTAAATAAAAGTGCTCCTCCCTTCATCTTGACTTTTTTCTGAACATCTGAGTGGTGATTGAACAGTGAGTGTTCTGTCTCCCTTCCAGTTTACTCTTCATTTATTTCCTCATAACTCTTTCTCCTCTTTTCAGTGTAGAAAAATATTTTATTACCTATTATTTCTTTAAAACAGTAGAACCAAATTCTATGTAAGATGGGCTGATCCCTGTCTCAATTTGTGTGTAGGGAGAGTGCTTCATAGAAGCGTCTTCCACATGTAATACATCATTTTAGAGGGCTCTGAAAGGGAACAAAGAGTAATGTATCTTAAAGAAATTTGTTTCCTCTTTCTGCCTAGACAGTGTATGTGCTTCAGTTTGACTGCTGGGTCATCATTCCTCATCACTTGATCTTTCCTTTTAAGTAAATTTAGTTCTGTGTATTTGTCAGAGCTATATTTGCATTAACACAGCTGCTTTAGAGAGACTCAAAACTTTGAAAACTTCAGTCAGAAGAATCCAAGATTCTGTCATTAAGGAAACTAAATTTTAGTTGGTTAAATTGCTATGGCCCAACTGGCAAAGGCTGAATCATCAGTTTGTGGTGATTTTGGCGGGTACAACTTCACTGCTGCTCTGCTCTGCAAATAGCAGGGTGCTCTTAAAAATATTAACAAACACTTCACAAAATGAAATTACATCATCTGAAATTATGAACAACAAAAAAAATCAGAATTGGCTCTGCTGTATTTTATCCCAAGTCATGGAAAAAAAAGGTTCCTAAATTATGTTCTTTGAATCTTGTCAACTGCTCTCATTTTATTAAAATATTACTTGACAACATAAAAAAAAGCACATCCTTGCTGGAACAGCAGATCTAAGGCAGAGGGAGAAGTGGAGCTGGAGGAGTTCTCTTCAGATTGACAGTCCTTGATGATAGGTGTCTAAAACTAACTGTACCTATGGTTGAAAGTTACNTAGACCCAGAGATTCTGGGCAAATTTGCATCTATCCTTTTTTTTTTTTAAAGCATTTTTATAGAGCTAGAGTTTTGAGTTTTGTTGAAAATACATTGAACACCAGTAAAAGCTCTTGTGGGAAGGTGGAAAAGCTTCTGTACTTGGAAAACATCATAATATGAAAGCTGAAAATACATGTTAGTGAAACTGTGCTGGGACTCCCAATTTAATTATGGTTAAAGGCATTTTACATCTTTTCCACAAAGCAAGCAAGGGCTTGTTACAGAAAGTGAGACTTTTTCACCAAATTTTAGTTTCCTCAAAATACAGAAGTGTATTTTAAAACTTCTATATGAAGACCAATTGGCTGGATCTTTACATTTCTTCCATGTGGAAATAGATACAGATTATACACATTCTGTGTTTTTCTGTAATTCTGCTTTCTTCTCTGTGAAATAAGTGAATTTAGATCTTGTCAGCAGTAGCATCAACTTCAGATGTATTAAATGTGCCTCTTAAAATTCCCAGTGTCCTCTCATGAAATCACAGGTTTATACTTTTCAGTAGGAAATAAGTAAAACGACTTTACTTCCAGAAAGAAACTGCAGGAAGAAAGTATATCAGGAAGAAACCTCACAGCAAACCAACCAAACGAAACACATATACTGGCATTCTCATTATGGACATTATTTCTTTGTTCATATTATCAGATTATTAATAAATTTGAACCTCTGTTGCACACTTAATCCTAAAACCAAATTATCTTTCTGAGGGCCATAGCTGTTAAATACATAAACTTCCTACTGTTAAGTTCACTGTGAAAGCAGTGTAGCTGTCCACCAAAATGTGTGGCTTTCTATCAGCCAAAGGCAGGCAGATGCATTCAGTATTCTCTTAGTAGCCACTCAGATCGAGTACTCCTTTCTCCTTTCCATAACAGTGCATAGTGTAGCAACATTACAACCTTCTCTTTCTTTCTTTCTTGTAAATCAGACCGAAGGGAAGAGCACTTTCACTTCCTTTATAGGATGGAATGTGGTGTCACAGGGATTCCTCCTTGGTGAGTAAATCCTGATTTTTCTTTTACCTTCTGTGCTGTCAGCCAAATTTACACATCTCCATGTAATCAGTAAAAATGCTGATTACAGATGAGTGGTAGCTAAATTAACCAACATACTTCAAAGGAGAAACCAGCACATGGAATTAGTTCTGTCTTGTTTATGGTGGGTATATTTCCATCTGTAACTTTGCATTGGTGTGGAAATAAGATGTGATTTAATAGGTGTAAAACAAATGTCTTTACATAGATTGTCCTTGAACAAGTTCGGCCCAATTTAAAATAGGGTATCTTGGAAAAACTATAGCCCCTGCTGTACTTGTAGTGCCTTAAGCTTTTTTTACATTTATTCTAAGTAGTGCTTCATTCAGGTTCTTACCTGTTTTTGTGTGTATTTCAAGCAGGCATTCTTGAAACTTTTATGTAGATCTTGCAGAGTTCTGAAATTTCTTTGCCAAGTATCTTAGTATTAGGCTTGAAGTTGATTTTCTGTGTTATAAAATACAGCACTTCAGCGTATGTTCATTTACTAACTTCAGTTATAGTTTATTCTGTTATTAAACATATAAAAGCTTAATGAAAGCTAATTCTAGTCATCAATTTTTTATTTATTTTGAGACAGCTGTCATCGAGGCCTAACAGCAAGGTTGGTTTTGTTTCATTCTTAGCATGGTCTCGTGCTTTGTTGTGTGCATGTAGAGGCTTTTTATTGTTTGAGAAAGGAATGCCATCTAATCTTGGCAAACTGAGCTCTCTGTGTCTTAAGAGCCTTATTTGGGACTTAGTTTTCATGAGAATTTTGTATATCTCAGGTTTACAACATTGCAGTCCTGCATATTGTAAACTATTTCTTTTTGAAGTCTCAAACTGTATGTTATACTTGATCAAAACACCTTTTCTTCCAAAAGCCAAACTCAATCCCAAACCTGATCATCATTGTAGGAAAACATTTCCAATAGACCACTTTGTGCATTTTGAAAATTTTTCATCTGTAGCTGTATAGAGAAGTACTTAAATTTTGGTTGTTTTTACTGATGTCTTTACTTGGCGTGCTAACAGAAAAATATCCTCTTGTGTGTTAATCTGATCATGCTTATCAGTGCTTCATATACAAAACTTATACCACAGTTCATCAGTGAAGGATACATTGAGGGATTAAGAGTTTGATCTAGATGAAATATCTACACGTGAACCAAAATACCACAGGTCAATTCCCATACAAGTCTCTCTGATGTAAAAGTGGAGAAAGAAAAGATACCTCAACAAAACTTTAACTAGACCACCATTTCAGTAACTATGTTACTAATTAATAGAAACCTCAGTGGTTGTCTGTTTGAAAGTGTTCTTGAATAATCAGCACATTTAGAAAAGGTTTACTATGAATACTCACTCAGACTTGTAACCTTGATGCTAAAACAGTTCTTCAGTGAATTATTAGCCAAACAATAAAATTATACAAATGAGAAGTGTTTTGTTTTTTTTTTAGTGTGAAGTAAAATAACATTTATAGAAATAATATTATCTTAGGAGTTTATAAGTGTATAGGCATGCAGGTGGTTAATTTAATTAAGATTGAAGCATCCATCTAAACTGTAATTGCAATGATAGTGAGTTCATATCTTTAAATGACTGTCTGTTTGTCCTGAGATGCATTTTATGTTCCAATTGACTTAACCACTTCAATAAGCAGGGCTTATTAAAACATTTAACACCTGCTTTTGTTTTTTCTTCAGAAGTCAGTCACTTACGCATGAGCTGCTTGTGATTTTTAACGTAATAAAACCAAATAGCAGTAAATTGTGATTAATTTGTAATAACGCTGTACTTAAGTAACTCTAATTGTATGGCTATTAGAACAAATAAGGCATTGGTGAGGTAGATGCCAGTACCTGAGCCGTTTCACAGCTTCAGTAACATGAAGGAAAAATGCTGTGAAATCCGAGATGCGGATTAGTTGAAACAGCCTCAAACATTCGGTGTGGCTAGGTAGCATGGGTGTTTGGGTGGCTGTAACCCTTGGCAATGATTGAACCTATGTGTCAACCAGTAGATGGAGACAGAACTCTTTGATACTGTGTGAGATGTGGCTTGTGGCCTTTCCAGTGTTGTATCAAACAGGTAACTAGTTCCTTAAACTTTCACTTGCCCGAGAAGCTTGATTATGAACAACACTGTTTTTTGTACCTTTTTTTCTTTATTAAGTATCTCTTTCATGTACATCTTGACATAAGTGTCACTGTTTATTTTGTAACACTTCAAGTGTTTTTTTCTTTCATACAAATGTGATGTTTGTAATCAGGAAAAAAAAATTTAGATCTTTGTTGTTCCAAAAATGTATAGAACAAATTTTGGGGTAGACAGAATATTTGGTAGTATTCTAATTGGATAGTATTTTAGTTTTATGGAATAGCAAAATAAAATTTCCTAATTGTTTATAAGGGAATGTACTTGGTTTTAGCTTTCTGAAGGGGAAGGACATGCACAGATCCAGTGGTTTTCTAAACCGAGGAAAGGCTTGGATTCACACTTCCTAAATGTGTCTGAAAGTGGAGAGCCCATGAACTGGAAAGCTTGAAGTGTGATGTGTATTAAACCTTGAGCTTATAAATCATGTTATAGAATCATAGAACAGGTCGTGCAAGGCCTCATCCAACCTAGCCTTGAATGCCTCCAGGGAGGGAGCATTCCTGGGCAACCCGTTCTAGTGTTTCACCACCCTCACTGTGAAGGAGTTCCTCCTAAAAGAGGGAGAGTAATGCTTTCTACTAGTTTTCTGGTTCTTGGTTTATGTTAGACAGTGCACTCTGAATTTTGCTGTAGTTTCACTTGAAATTGTCTCGTCAATGTGATAAGCATTCAGCTTGGCATGCTTCTTTTGTTAATTGAGTGGGCTGAAAGTGAAGTGTGCTGTGGTGGGATAGGGAGGTATAGTAGTACATCACTTTCTTACATTAAAATGCGTAATGAGTGTGTATGTCCCCTTAAGCGTGCATTTGTCTAATTATATTTGGAGACATAAGGGTTTGTTTCAGTGGAGATGTTCTGTCAATTAGTAGACATAATGGTAAATGCACCCAAAGGCTGAGGAGTTTGAACATCTCATTAAGTACGTGCTGTAGAATAGTGAAGTCCCTGCGTGTGTTTTTTCTGTGTTGTCTTCATTTGCTAGTTAAAGTGTGAGTGAGTTTATCTGTAGAGGAATGCCTTGAAATTTCACTCTGAATTCATGCAGATTGAAGGATCTTCTCATGTTTAAATAGTGTATGGTGTATTCAGCAGTAGAAGATTCTGTGTAGTGGATAATAGAGTGGATAAGCCTTACTCTTTACTATGAAGGTGCTTTGATATTATAAGAATCACAGAAATTTAATTTAAAACTTGGATTCCTTGGTAGTCTGGTCTGCACAGCTAAATGTGAGAGCTTGAGGCTTAGCATAATGAAACCATTTGTAAAATTCTGAAAAGAACATCCTGGAGAGTGTGACTTGTGGCAAAAGTGCTAGAAATAATGACAGAAAGTAGATTTTAAAATACAACAACCAGTCATACAAACAAAACCAAAAAACAAACCTAGAAATAGTCTATCTTAAGGTGCACTTGAAGGGCAAATGCCCTCGATCTGGGTGTTTATTGGTTGAGGTGTGAAAGTTATAATTTAAATTATATTAATCTTTGTAATCTGCTAAACTGTAAAATAATTCACACAACATTATTTCTAGAATTCAATAGGATAATAGAGGAACTGCACATTGGACAAAGGCTCTCATGATGCTGTTTTAAAAGAATGGAGTTCACTAAAGCTGGGAAAGTATTAACACTTCATTCACTTGTGCAGCATTGCTTTTATGCCTGGATAGCTTTGAAGGAAAAGACTAACAAATTTCTACAGAAAGATTCTACTTCCTGGTGGTTTATAAATGGAATGATTAAATATTAAATAAGACAGTTGTTACACTCTATTGTTCTTCTTTTCTCACTCGTGAGAAAAAAAACACTCATAACTAATTCTCATGTGAAATCTTTCCCTTCGTATTCTGTCACACTTCATGTGCAACTGTAAAAATACAGAGCCTTTTGAAATGAGTTCAGCTGTTCCAGCTTCTCATAACTCTGTTTAATGGTTTCCAGAGTTTCCAGCTCAGTATTGTCTAGTTCTTACCTCTTTGCTCTCTGCTTCCAAATTAGATACTGACTATTGCCAGCACTATGCTATTTTCTTGCTAGATAATTGTTATAGCATGGCTGTTATGGGCTTTTTTTTTTATTTTAATTTTTTGTGTGGATGAATGCAAAATTATGAATTTGTATGTGGTATTAATCTCGAGTTCTCATTACTTAGTGATCCAGATAGTTCTGAAAGTACTTGGCACTGAGTAGTTACTGGAGACACTGAATAGAAACATACGTTGATAAAAACAAATGCAGAAAATGTAATGTTTGTAATGGGTGGGCAAATACTTTTTATGACAAGCATATCATCACATCAGCCTGTTTGGGTTTATATGTATTAAGCAGTTTACTGCAAAGGATAAATTATTTTTGACAAATACAACTTGAACCAGTGTGAGCCTGATCAAATACTGAAACTGCAATGCATGTTCCCCCTGAACACCGACTACCGCGCTTCATAACTGCAAGCTTTGCAGTTAGTTGTCACCCAAAGGTGACAAATCTTTAGTCTTAATCCATTTATTTAGTTTCCTTGTCTTTGTAGGATATAATTATCTTCAGAGCCACACCTCAAAATCCTTTTGTAAATGTTAATAACCAAGAGTGTTAAAAGGATTCTGCTGCAGTAAAAGTGCTTGTGTGGATTTAGGCAGTGGTGGTTATTCTCAAGTGAAAACGTTACTTGCAGACCAGAGATGACTTTTCCTAGTCAGTATGAAGGAAGCTTTCGTAGTGAACAATGGAAGGACACGGAAATATTATATGTAAATGCCAGGATCTTAGGCTCTTCACTTTCAAGAAAGCAGTTTTCTGTACTCTGGTTTTGCAATAATGGCTTTTACTGACTAGGGGTTAGAGATACTGACAGCTCTGTAAATTCAAACTGTGAGGATATTTCAGAGACTTCTTTTAAAGATGTGTTTTGAATAAGTTGTCACAATATTGCTGTTGGTTCTGCTGCTCATGTGAGTTAGAAACACAAGAAATTAGGTGGGATTTTTGACTGGTTTGTGGAATGTCATGACTTCCAGAGAAACTGTTCTGATTTTTTGTTTAAATAGCATGATTTTTTTCTCAACTAATTCTGGGGTTTTGTGTGTGCGTTGTGTTGTGTTGTTTTGTTTTCCTAAGCATATTGTCAGTTGATGGGAGCTTTGTCTAATCTCTGGATAACTTAGTGACTTAAAGAAGATGGAAAATGAAAATTCATAACTTAAGTTCTAATTGGTTCCATCTCTCGTGAAATGTTAACTTTGGCAAAAGACTTTTAGTGTATATTCAAAATAAATACATGTCATATAAATTATTTCTGGTTTTTTTTAATATTCTCAACTTTTAATTTATAGGCTGTTTAAATGCTTTGCATCTCCTTAACAACTAACTAAATAGACAAATACTACCTTGCAATTCCATTATGCTTATGGGGCCATTGAGAAAAAACTGTTTTCCTCTAGTAGTCTGTAGGCTGAAATTGTGTAACCCTTCTGGGTTACTTTTGGAGCTATAGATGAAAAACTTCTGTGTTTGTTCAAGAGCAGCTTTGAGCTCTGATGTCAAATTTGCTGCTGGAGACCTCAGATATAGAAAAGGATACAGAATTGTGTTTACAACCTGTTACTCAGCATCTAGTCCATTATAATGAAATTGAAGATGCCTCCCTAATTTCTTTTGGTTAAAGAGATTTTACTTGCTGTAACTGAAGAAGACAAAGCGATGAGTAGAATGGGCTGGAAGGGGGAAGGTGAATTAAGAAGCGAAGCACGTGCATATAGATGGTTCTTTACAAGTGGGATTTCTTACCGAACAGATAGGTTTTAAGTAAATGTGTGGCAGATAAGAGAGTGTGATTCCATTCAGGACGGGATCTACAAATGTGTCATGGTCACAATGTTCCTTATGCGTTGGAGTGAGGGGCAGGGGAAGGGGCCATAATAAACTACTACATCTTTGATGAACAGGTTCTGTACATTCCTGTTGACTTGGTAGCATTTGTGTCTTGTGGGTATATGACATTTAGTGGAACTTTTTACCGTTTGTATTTCAGTGATAGACGTTTGCTACAACCTGCTCAGGTATGTGACATTCTCAAAGGAGTTATATTGGTCATCTGCTACTTCATGATGCACTATGTTGACTACTCCATGATGTATCATCTGATAAGGGGACAGTCTGTCATAAAACTCTACATCATCTATAATATGCTTGAGGTAAGAATGCTGACATCAGGATACCAAGCATGCCTTTTTCCCACTAAAATATCCTTGTATTACAGTATTTGTACCTAGAATATGGCACATCTCTTATTCTCACAAGTGTGCATGCACTCTTAGTAAGCCTAGAAGCTATGAAACAGACAAGTTTGTGAAAATTAAGTTTTGTGGGTACTTAGATGTTTCATATTGTTGTGTTTCTAGAAATTGGACCAAAAGTCAGAAGCTTAAAACAGTTCAGTCTTAAAGGGAAACGAATAAAATGGAATGAAAAAGTTTTGAACTCATTGAGAAAACTAGAAACAATTCATTTTGAAATACATAAGATACTGAGGGAGAGCAGGCAAGGAAGACAGATTGGAATTTGGCTTTTAATTCTTCATTACAGAACTACAGTTCTCATTATATGCAAGGACACATGCAGTTGCTTAACCTGTCTCAGTCCTGTTTAGTAGACAGAAGCCTGAGTATGCAAGTTGAACAAATACAGTAAAACAAGACAAGGAAGGTCTCTGGAAGTTATAAGATAGAGATTCTGGGGACAAAAAGTCATTGTTGTTTTGTTATTCATGTAAAGCATCAGATTTTTAATTGCAGTTCTATGATTCACAAAGTAAATAATGTTTTTATAGCTACAATCTTACCTCCGCCCTGCAAGTACAGGACATACTAGGAATACAACCTCTTAAAGGACTCAATCAGAGTTTTGTACACATAAGTTACTCCACTAGGATTCTGGGATCTCTGAATAACATTAGTCTTTGAAGATCTGTTGTATCTTTGTTTGAAGACTACAAAAATGGAGCTATACTTTGTGCAAAACCTGGGTATTTGTGTTTAAAGACATTTATTCTTTCCTCATAGAACATAAAAATACTGCCTGAGGTATGTAGCTCATTATTCTAAGTGAAATAAATGCCACACATCCACCTTAGTTGTTTATTCAGAGGGGTTTGTTTCCTTTGATTTTAGATTTCCTGAAAAGCAGGTGTAAATATTAAATTTACACTACTGGATCCACTGTGTGATTTTTACTTCTGTTGGCAGATATTCATACATAGTTTCTCACAGAGTATGGCAACTATCAGCCATTAGGGTAAATACATGTGCTCAAAGTAGTTAATTTCTCTTTATTTGAAAGCCTCTTCAAGTCACATCTCTTAAAGCTGAGAAAATACAGCACTATGTGATTGCCACAGAATTTGGAGGGAGGCTGCAGTGTTTGCTGTGGATTGGAAGCCATGTGCCATTTCATTTTGAATGAACAGATGAGCTGAGTGTTTTGCTGTGTTTGGCAGAACCAAAAGCCTGTGTCAGTTCAACTAAGAATTGCAGCCTAAGTTGGGTTTTGTGTTCTGGGCTTTTTGGTTTGGGTTGGTTTTGGTTTGTTTTTTTCTGTTATTACTCAGAGTTATTAGACAAATTACATCAGCTGAAGTAGGAAACAGGATATAATTTCAGTGGTGTCTTATAAAACCCAACATCCCAGGCAGAGGGCAAGGTCTTAAGGGGCATTTTTACCCTGCTATGTTGCAGCCGCAGCATTGGCAGGGAATGTTATGGGATCCTTCTGAAAGGTTTGATTGATAGTCAGCTTTCAACAGCTTGAATATTGGCTGGCTTCAACTGTGGAGAATCTTGTTACAAGTCTTTGCTACTAATACAAGCCATGCTTTTGAAGGAACTGTTTATTACTTTTTAAAAAGCACATTTAGCTTTACATTTTCACGAGTGCTCAAAAATAGGAACGTGGCTTTGATTTAGTTAAATCACTGAGCAACAGAGATGTTTACAATGTCCTAATGTTTTCGGCTGCTGGCAAGTCCAAGGAATATTGTCCTGGACAGATTCTGAAGAATGCAAAATCTTCACATTTATGTGCTGAACACTCCAGATAGCCTAAGGGGAGCATTCAGCACATTTGGCTTAAATGACACTTTTCTTTTTTAGATTCAGACCCACCGGCTCCTGCTCCTTGTGAAGCCCCAGTGTGCGTTACGCTGGTGACAGCAATCACCATGGAATTCTGCTGGAGCCTGGAGCCGGCATGTAGGGTTTAGGTAAGTCCCATTTGGAAAAGCAAGCAACAATATTGTGTGGTGGGTTTTAATATTTTCTTTCCTGTCAGCTAAGAAGCAAGGACTGTTTAAGTAAGAGAAACTAAATCTACCATTTTATCTATTAAAACCCTCACAATATTGTGAACAAAAACATAGCAAAATCTCAGCATTTGTAGTTGGTGTTACTACACCAGGTGTAATTACTCTGTGGGTCATCACAATGAGCAGGAACCAAATAATGCAAACCTTCTTAATTTACAAAATGTAAAAGCCGAAAACAATGCCACTGTAAATATCTCTTAAACTGATGAGATTTCAAACTTCATAGTTAGGGCAATTCATCAGCTTATGGTTGTTCTTAATTTTACCATAAGTGATGCTTAAAGAGTAGCGTGTAGGACATTCTACTTGAGACATCCAGAAAAAAATTACATTATTCAACCTTCATGTTTTAGGAAGTTTCAATAAATGCTGACTTCAGCAAGCTAAGGTATTGTGCTTTTCTCCCTTCAGTATCTTTAGAACACTTAAGTAACAGAGTCAGGAAATGATCCCAAATCTATGTTTTCTTGTGTTGTCCCAAGACTTTTTTAGTTAAAAAATTAGTTAGGGATGGTTCAGTATTTGCAGATACATTGTACACCTATTTCTTCATTACTTCATGTTGTTTTAACACATCCAAAATCGTTTTCATAGAGAAAGACAGTAAGAGGAAGTTTCAGTTGTCTTTATTAAGTATGCAAAATCATGTTTTCATGTTTTACGGTTGCGTATGTGTCACCTTTTGTGCTGTGTATTGAATTACAAGCTTAAGTTGTTGTCCCAGGTTTTCCTAACTTTTAGAAGTGCTGATAGGGTGTGTTTTTTCCCTATCTGTACATACATTCTTTGGGTTGCACGTAGTTTTTCAACCTGATTTTCCATTTCCAACAGAATTTTTAGTTCCTCTTGATGATTTGTTTTTGTGTTACTGTACTTCTGGTTTTCAGTTTCCACTTTATGCAGTGATTTGTATTGACTTGATTCCAAGAGGTAAGGAAACAGTACAGCCAAGTCAAATTTCAATCCTGTTTTCTACCTGTGAGTTGATGTTGCTCTCTGTCACACATTTGAAATTCACCTTTCATTGCATTTTTTTCTCCTGTTGAACCCAGAGGGATGGGGGAAAAACCAAAATACACAAACCACAAATATTTAAAGTAGTTGGTCACAGTACACATATTGCTTTGTGTAGTTTGAACTGTACTTGGGTATCTTCTAAGGAAGCATATAAGATAAAACTGCCTTGCTAGATATTGTAAAAACTGTTGAACAGGGGATAGCGAATTTGAGAGGGAAAGTAAGCTGCTGAGTGTACAAAATAACAAAGTCATTGTGAAATCCAGAGTGAAAATGGAATGAACAAGAGATGGAAAGAGGTAAATATGTGGAACTTCTTTTAGGTTGAGCTGTACTTTCAGTAGCATATTCAAGGGCTGGACAGAAAAATGCTACTTTGAGGCAGTAAAAAGTTCTTTTTGTTTAGGTGGCTGATCGTCTCTTTTCTTCATTTGGACAAGATATTTTGGATGCTCTTTATTGGACAGCTACAGAACCTAAGGAAAGAAAAAGAGCTCATATAGGTGTGATTCCTCACTTCCTAATGGCAGTGATGTATGTCTGTATCCTTTTTCTTCAATTAGTTGGAAAAAAAAAAAAATTAAATTGCACAGTAATTGCTCTGCATTATTTCATTTCAATATGTTTGAAAAACAGGTAGCATTTCCATATTAGTATTCCTTTCAATGTAAGGCAACCAGTACTGTAGGTTTTTAAAATACTCAGACTCTGAAGCTGCTTTTAAAATGCCCCTCACAGGGGTATAACATTGCAGTGGTGGACAGCTTTTGTAATACCTAATGTGTAGTAAAATGAAGAACAGTAACTGGCCAGTTAACAGAAACTGTGATTTCTGATCAGTTTTCTGAGTATTTTGAGTCACATGGTCTTGAAAACACTTTAATTTAGTGGGATGTTATAAACACTTAGCTTGAAAAGGTTTTCTTGAAACAAAGGGATAAACTTGTGGATAGTCAGGATTCAAATGAGTTTAGCATGAAATAACCTTGTAATCAATCAACGAAAATGATCTGTATTACCATAGTCTGATAGATGTGGTGATGAACTCAGAATTCTTGAACTCTTCCTCTGTTTTGTCTGGAATCGTTAAACTACTTTTGAATCTTTAGGTCATATTTTTTCCTTCTGATTGTATTGCTCTTTCTCCTGACTAATGTTGATTATGCTCTTTTAGAAGCAGAAGCATTAATTGCTACATGCTACGAAGCCGTGTGGGTACTTTACATAGATTTAAGAAATGTCTTGCTGTAAATCTGGTTGGCAGGGAGGTAGAAACATTTTGTTAAATTTTGGCAACAAGCCAGGAGATTGGAGTTTTGGTGCCGCTCGGTACTCCTGTGCAGAAGAAATATTCCCAAATATGCTTCCTTAACCCTGCTACCCAGTCCTGCATGCTATTCTTATAATGGTTCAAGCAACAACCCTTAACGTGGCCTTCAACTCCCACAATAAATCACTGCTTACCATCATGATGTCAAATAATGTAAGTATGTATCTTTATTACATAGCTGCCCTATTGTTTTTTTCAGCATCTGTCATCCTTGAATATCAGAGGTCTATTTGCATATTGTTTGATTGCCTGATTTGTTTATATCAGATTTTCATAACTAAAAACTGTTTCTACAACTTGCAGTTCGTTGAAATAAAAGGAAGCGTTTTCAAGAAGTTTGAGAAGAACAATCTCTTTCAGATGTCAAATAGTGGTATGTATACCTATACCTCTGCTCATCAGAGGGGAGTGAGATCCTGATATTTTAAAATTATTTATTCATTTATTTAATGTTATTGTTGAAACAGCTTTACCTTGGTGAATTTGAGCGTTCTGACTTGAGTTTGTCATCCTTTCTGTTACTGGTAGGACAGATCTGGGCTTCTGCTTCCGGGAGGTGAGAGAGTGGGTTCAGACCAGATCTTAGGAAGAAGTTCTTCAGTGCAAGGGTGGTGAGACTCTGGAACAGACTGCCCAGGGAGGTTGTGGATACCTCCTCCCCACAGCTGTGTAAGGCTAGGTTGGATGACACCTTGAGCAGCCAAGTCTAGTTGAGAGGTGTTCCTGCCCGTGGAGGCCAGGGGAGGGTGGAGTAGATGATCTCTAAGGTCCATTCCAACCCAAGGTGTTCTGGGAATAGTTTTTCCTTAAATGGCCTCCTTCCCTTTGTAGTACTAAAGCAACCTATCACCTGTGTGCTGATGTTGTTATTAAATAGGAATTTCAGATTTGAGTTAGAGCATGCTTCTAAGTCTCCGAAGTATACTGTGTTTTCCGAAAGTTGACTTTTATAGTGTTCTGTGTTGACAGTGATATTGGAACTGGTATTGCTTCACAGGTGTGAGAATGGGTCTTGAAATACTTCTGCCCTCCCCATAAAGAAGAGAAGGATGAAGTAGCTGGCTTATGAAGGAAATTCCAGTGAGGACTGTAACTTTTGACATTGTATCAAGATAAATAGTACAGGGTACTTAGGAAACACATTATGCTTCTGTCACTTACTATATCTGTTGCTGCTTAGTATAAAATGTGGAACTCTTCATTGTCTCATGAGAAAAACCTGTTGCAAGTGTCATTTGATGGCAGTTCTTTCTAATACTGTTATCAGCCATCTGATATGGATGTTGAATTCTTGGTTTTAAAACTAATAGAGAATGCACTTCAAGGTTGTACTTGAGCTTCTTTGCTTGTAATGTTTTCTGATCTTTGAACACACGTGTTTCTGTTATTTTTTTGATTGAAGCTGTTTTCACAGATAGGCAAACAGTATCTTTTTTTCATTTCAGCTTACATTTTTTTAAACTAGAGAATACAAATGATGAATAGATTGGAAAAAACTAACCGTATCTGCTTATTTAAAACCAAATTATTAGATTTTTTTTTTTTAATCAGGAGTTAAACATTCAGCCAGCTAATAGATCCTTTTTTACCCCCCTGCCCCTTTACTCTTGATCATGCTGAAGCAAAATGGAGATATTTCCTTTTGCCAGGACATGTGCTCTGAGCACTAGCACTGGGGGCTTGTTACTGTTTCCCCAGATGGCTTTCCCTTTGTTCTTCTTCAAGAGCATGGTGTTTACATGTGTGAATCCAGGGATGTAACCTCACTTATTCTGTGCTTCACCCCATCATCTGGGAATTGACAATACATAGTAAAATCCCCACACCTGTTTAAAATAAATACATATGTATATATACCAGCAAATAAATTCATAATAGTGATTAAACATTAGTGCATATTTTGTATTCTTAAATTTTGATTGGCATTTTAGTTGTTTTAGATATCCTGAAGGCTTTTTTGTCCTTGCCATGAGGGTGAGAAACGAATTTCTGAGTCATCTGGGTTTGTTGTTGAAGCTGCTGTAAAAATGTCCTTTCTCCCTTCCTTGCATCTCTGACATTCAGTTGATGAGAGGGACGAGGATGAAGAGCAGCAGCCACACTCATTCCTCTTGCTCCAAGCAGCCTTGAACAGCTGTGGCAGGAGAGATAACAGATTAGAAGGGAGACCAGTGAGAACAGGAAAAATAAACAGAGGGCAAACTTAGATGTCAGCCTATCATCCGGGCTCAGAAATTAGTCAAGGGAAGAATGTTTATTATTACAGCATAAGGGGAAATTTAAGGTCAAAGATGTCCCTTCTTAATTTAATCCTGTTGACTGATGAGCTAAAATAACTGAATGGGTAATAAATACCTGAAGGATTGGCTTGAGCCATCTTTTAATGTTTAGGTGTGAACTTAGTAAGGTACTTGACTTGTTGGAGTGTTATTGGCAGGAAAGCAAGAAAACAAGGTTAGGGCTTTACCTATGTCCTGCTTTTTGTGATAGTTGAATTCCTGTTACTGAAAGATTTGCTTGTTTCTTCCCCCATATGTATGTCACCTGTTTGGGAAATTTGTGCTTCTCTGACCCTTACTCAGCCCATACTTTGAAGTGAGTTTATGTATCCCAGAATGTGCCTCTTTGCAAGCACACATGCAATCTCAGTCTTGAATTCTGTTTGTCTGAACATTCCTGTTTCTTGTATCCTGAAACCAGTAGGTAGAACCACACAGAATATTGAGGGCACTTAAGGAGACAAACTCTTTGAAATTGTAGTTGACATATTGCTGTCATGGTTATCAATGGGTATAACTACTAACGGTACATTCAGAGGTACTCAAAATAGTTCTGTCTTCTAAAAAGACTTCTTCAGACTTGCTTATTTGTGGTAACATTAAGGTTTAGGTGTTAACTTCCATTTTTCAATAGCACAGTTTCAGGAAGGCTCTTTAATATGTTAAAGTTGTGATGCTTCCTGAAGCAAGCTGTATGGGTCATTTCTGGAGATAGACACCGAAGCACAAAGAAAAGGCCCTGCACAGTCCAGGAGAGCAAGTTGTAGGACTCAGTCTCACATTTGACTGCTTTTGTGCAATAGTTCTTGTGGGTTTGGTAACAGGTGATGTATCCAGCTGTTCCCTTCAAAGCTGACAGTGTGAAAGACTAGCAGGAACCTTCTCAGTAAGGGTAGTAGTTGCCTTGAAACATCTTTTTGATGTGGTATTTGGTGTGGTTTTTTTCCTGCTGGACTTGGTGTATAGCATTTTGGATATCATTGGTCTGTAGAAAATGAAATTTGCCTTGCCAATAATTTGAAACGACAGTGAGGTGTACTGTCTCCACTTTTGCACCAGGAGGTGCTGATTCTTTTGGAATCCCACAAGTAATGCAAAAACTTTTTCAAGAAAGGTGGTTTTTTTGTTAGCACATTAGAAAAGGTGATGGCAAGTCACAGCTTAAGCCCCTTCTAATGCTGGGAACCCAAGCTGATACAGCATCTAATGGTTCTTTAGTTAGGCCACAACATACTGTAGAGACTGTGTCTGTGGTGAGGTTCCCAGCATCCTTTCTCCTCAAATCCCATCAAATTATTTGTGCAAAAGATTGTCTAATTGAAGACCTAATAAATGACAGAACCTCCAATGATTAGTTACCTGTGTGTGCAAATAAACGTTTGGCTTTTTTTTTCCTTTTTAACTAGACATAAAGGAGAGGTTCACCAACTACGTGCTGCTGCTAATTGTATGTCTAAGAAATATGGAACAGTTCTCGTGGAACCCAGGTTAGTAAACTAGTAGAGAAGATAAACAAAACTAAATTCCTGTGCTGTCAACAGCTGCATCTTTTGCTTGTTTCCTCAACCTGAAAAAATAAGAGGACATTTCATTGAGGAATCTTAGTTTCTCAAATACCTTGGATTTGTTGCTTTGTTTTTTTTTATTTCTGGCTTGTAGGAGTGACTCCATTCTTTCTGCCAGGAGTATATGCTCTTGTGCTACAAATATGCATAGTTAGTTTTGTCCTTAAAGGAAAAGGAAGAACTTAAAATGATTACCTAGAGAATTTTACTTCATGAGGCTAGCAAGATAAAAATTTGACAGAAGATGATGTAAAAATTTCCAGTCACAATGTAATACTGATTATACTTAAGAGTTTAATACCACATAGAATAAAATTGGGATTTTATTTTATTAAAATTTTATTTTAATGCGTTTGAGCCCTGATCTGTGTGGTGTGTTTTGCTTGAATGTTACAAGTCAATGTAAGCTTTACCTTAAGCATCTAAAACAACATGTGCTTTCTCTGTTTCCTCATACATACTGAACATCTCTCTGCTACATGGAAAGGTTGTCTTCCTAACAGAGATAAAGCTTTCCAAAGCAAAGGCTTTAGAACCTGATGCAGACTGTGGGTGCAGTGCTGATAAGTTTCCTGAACATGAATGGAATAATGGAGAACTTGCACACTGCATGCTGAGTGGTGATGTAAAGTTAGAGACTCTTAAGACTTGAGGATTTTTTCAGTTCTGAGCAAGAAAGTTAAATTTTTTAATATAACTGGTGTCAAATTAGCTGTCCTAACTTCTTTCTTTCTGACTTTCAGATCATTTTTGGGTGTTATTCCCAGATGTTTGCATGGTGGTTGCTTCAGAAATTGCAGTGGATATTGTGAAACACGCCTTCATAACAAAATTCAATGACATCACAGCAGATGTAGGTATCCTCTTTGGAATGCTGAGTGCTATTTTATGTTGTAGTTTGTTTTGTTAATATCTTTTTAAATATTAAAATCTGGTCCATTGAAGAAAATGTAAAAATTGTTCTTTTCCTATCTAGGGTATTATTTGGGAAAGCAATTTCCTGACAGTATACTTCTGAGGATCTCTATAATGTGGAACAAACACCTCTGCTTTTAAATTAGAAGTTCCAGATCCATAAATTATTGAAAATGTTGTATAACAGTTCACATAATAGCTACAGTTAACATAACTGGCAGATCATTTTGTGGAGCAATCACTAGTTAAATTGGCAGGTTACTTATCCTACAGTCTAGACAGACCTTTTCCTGACTCTGAGTTGTGGGTTAAAATCCGTGCCTTAGGAAAAACATGTCTTGTGAGCCCACTGACTGTTCTTGCATATATGTTAAAGGTGGAATCTGAAATCAGAGATCTGTTTTTCCACTGTCCCTGGAGCACTGATGTGAAGTGGCTTATGTCAGTTTCTCACTCGTGAAATTTCTCATGCCATATATATTGTGCAGTCCTTACTTAAAGTAGCAGATGAGGTTCATTTTTGTGTGGCAGTGTGATGTCTTGGCTGTTGTGTTGCATGTTGTGTGAATTCAAATGCTCTTGATAGATGTGTGAAGAGATGAATTAGCTTTTCTTCAGTATTAAAACCACTTCTCAGGAAATGAGATCAGAACTTGGAAGTGCTATCTTTTTCAGCATCTCTAAAGTGTAGTGTAGAAACAAGTTTAATAGATGTACTTAATAAGCTCCCTTATGCCAGAGGCATTTATACATGCCCTACTTTCTTACAGAGTGTGGAAGAGAGCAATAATGAAGTCATGGTAGCCAAAAATGCAGCATGCTTCAATGTGCTGAAACAACAGCTGGAGGATGAGGGTAGTGAGTGACAATTTTGCAAGGTTTATGTAACAAACTGGATTTTTTTACATGAAATTCTAAAGATTTGTGGTTGCTAGGTCAGACATCTTCAGAAGTTTTGAACACCTGCAGTGCAAGTTGTCCTGCCATTTCTCCTTAAAATAGATGCTTTTCTCTTAAAATGCAGAACTGTTTTAAAGAGAAAGAAGAGCTTCATTCATCTTCTGATACACAATATGCTTTTTATCATGGATTCACTTGCTTAGTGTATCAGTAAACTCTCATTTGATTAATTTGATCCTTGTGCTTAAAACAAAGTGTAGGAAAAAAGTAAACGTGATTTCTCTTCACTGTGGTTCCTATTATCCTCAGATTCAATAAATGCTCATTCAGTTCCTAAAGCACAGCATAGTGGTGTTTGTTTGTTATACATTTTATATATTATACAGCACTTATAGGCTCAACTGTTGTAGGGTACAATTAGACCTCAGAAGAACTGGCTTTGACTCCTTCAGCCTATGCATAAGTGTTTATAATATTTTGACAGAAATACTTAATTAATATCTCTATTGATACTATAAGTGTAATAACAAATTAAACACACATCTGATATGCTGGGGATTTTTTTTTTTGTCCAGGTCTACAGTGAGTACAGAGCCAGTCTTGCATTTGACCTTGTCAGCAGTCGACAGAAAAATGTAAGACATTATCTGTACTAATGTAATTATTTTGAGGGGGATACTAAAACAGATACCTGCAGGAATATTTACAAAGCTGTTACTCTCCTACAGCACATACATTCTAATCTGCATTTTTAAATGACAGCAGGAATATTTCCTTGTCACTTCTGTTCTTATTTTAACCCAATGTTTCAGGTCAGTTCGGGTTTTATTTAATACATGTTGAGAAGCCTCTTCCAAATGCACTTAGAGTCAGAGAATGGTTGTAATAACTTTGACGTTTTTGAGGTATATGAGAAGTAAACAAGCTTAACTAGATGTTCTTGAGATCACTTTAAATTACTGTTTTTGCTTTATTTTGACTACAGTGGATCAAAATGCAGTATTCATTGGAAATTTATATGATTTATTCCATAGACAGCATGCACAGATGTACAAGGATGTTTCGTGTTTTGGCATGAGTATTTACAGAACACACAGAGTGCTTGTGCTTTTCATTAGTACTGTTCCTTGAAAGACTAAAGCACATCTTTCCTGAATAGGTCTCATAGCTGTTAGTGAGTCCTCTGGAATTGAATGGAATTTATTATAACAGTTTGTGTCATTTTCTTGGGTATGTTTAATTGGTCTTGCTAGAAATGCAGTAGTTACACCTCATAAAGAAGTCAGACACCTTCAGTTACAAATAATTATTAATAACTTGTTAATTCAAAACACACTTTATTAGGTCTTAAAACACCATTATGTTTCCTAAAGATTCTTTGTGGAAAATGAGGTAACATCATACAGGCACTGACTTTGGCATGGCGTTCAATACTGCATGAAAGCTGTCATGCAAAGTAGTTGTGGTGTGGCAGTTCAGGTGTAAACACATTTTCAAAATTATTTTAACACACTTCATCTGAGGCTAATTATAGATATTTGTAGAATGATTGAAAATTGCTGATGGATAATTGTTCCTTTATCCCTGTTAGGGGTCGTTCTGTACAGTATAAGGATCAAAGTTAAATTAATACAAAAAGGTCTCTAAGCTAGTAATAACATCCAGATGAAATACCATAGTGTGTTTGGATTTAGTGTCCTACTTGCTCTTGATTTAGAGATTTGTATTACATTTCAGTTGCTCTTCATTTAGAGCACTGAAGCTAATCTAACTGGTCATGCTAGCATTACATTTTTGTCTGAGAGTACAGCTATCGGCATTTGAATTTCAAAATTTGAATAGGTGCACTTTATACCAGCATGGTGTTTGTTGGCAGAGATTAGTCTGATCTAGAAGGTGTGCCAAGCTAAAATAAGCTCATTCCTCTGCATAAATAGTTCATTATTCGTCCCCTTTTTTCCCCTAGGCATACACAGATTATAGTGATTCAGTTTCCAGAAGAATGGGCTTCATTCCTCTTCCACTGGCTGTTTTAGTAAGTTATCTTTCCTATCAGTTTTCTGTCAATATGATTTCACTTGTAGATGCCTGTGAGATAGCTGGCTCATTTTGATGTTTTGAGGATGAAATTATCACCTTAAGTAACTGAAATGATGCTGCAAGGTTGAGTTAGCCTTCATTATAACTTTTGTCACATACTACTTATGACCATAAAAATGTGTTACTGTTTATCAGCCTGTCATAGAATATTTAACATGTATTCACTTTATAGTATTTATAAGCACTGGAATTGTAACAATGGTACTAAACTGCATCTGTGCTTATTAGGCATTTATTTCTTTTGGCAATTATCCTGTTCATTCATTTGGAATAGTCAAAGCAGCTGGTTGCCAGAAGTTTTTTTTAATACAAGTCCTTGTGATTGTCCCTGTAATGTATTCTTAATGAGTAAATTTTCTCTTAGATGGGCTACTGAGCTTCCGAGCTGTTGTTGAGTACATGATTCTGAAATAGTTGACCCCGCTACGTGGGCATGCTGCTATTAAATGGATCGCTTCATCATTGGAATTGTGTCCACATGCTGTCTGTTCTGAATTAGCCATTGCAGAATGTTTTCTGTAAATAGCTTCCCTGACTTTCCCCACACATACATGGAGACAGGCAGTACTTACCATAATACTGGGGATGTGACCTTATTGCTAGCAAAGATGCTCGTTCATAATATTCTGGAAGAATGTCAATATGAATTATAAGTGTTACGTTCTCCCATCGAGATGGGGAAATAATCTATTGACAGGCTTTGCCTAGCTTTCACACAGCATTAAAAAAAAAAAAACACTCCAAAAACTGTAAAACCATTAAATAATCCCAAAGCAACAAAACCAAACCCAAACAAACAAATTGCTATGATCATGGTTTCATTTATAACATGTAATGAGAATTTAATTGAAATGCTTCCTCAAGTTAATTGTGTTCAGCTATGATATCCTGGATACTCACAGGCTTAAAACAAGTGCCTTGTGAACTCAGAACCCTAACTGAAATACTAAAGTAGAACTGAGATTTTGAGACCATTTGTAACTGAAACTGGGGATTTGTATGCTTAGTCCACAAAGCAATTTTGTGTTCAAGCTGATCCTTTTTTGATGTATCAGCATCTCTCCACATTTCCCTCAAATACTGTTAACTCGGCTTCAAGCCCTTGATTTTTTGAGGAGGTTTTTCTTTCACTTGTCATTTTACTCAGATGTCAGTGGTGAAGGAAACATCGTCAGGCTGTAGTTTTGGCAGAGCTGCAACAAGGTGTTAGTATATACTTTCTCAAACCAAGATCTTGACTAGTTAGCGCTGCCAAGCCCTGTGGTAGAAACAGCTTCTGTTAATGTAAATATTACTACTTTTGACTTGAATTTACCAAATGAGAAATGTCTGCTACCATACTCTGTCGATAATTGTGTACTGTATGTTTTACCTTTTATCCTTAAAACAGCTTATCAGAGTCATAACAAGCTCAATAAAAGTACAAGGAGTCTTAGCCTACATTTGTGTTGTGCTGTTCTACTGCGGGTAAGTAAATGCATATGCTTGAAAACTGTTTACCATTATTTGATCAGATGTGATAAAAAGCTTCTGTTGGTACTTGTAGGTATAAGAGTAAACTGTGCTTGAGAGTGCAAATTGATACCCAAGTACTGTAACTGCATTGGAGGATTATAGCCCTCAGTAAGTAACTCCAATAATGAAAATAACTAGTGGAAAAATGTTCAAAACAATTTATGTCAGACCTGCATAAAAGGGGAAATTGAATTCTAAAGAAAGATTCAATATGCCAAGAAAAATAAGCAGTGTAAGTGCTCTCAGCAGATGATGAATTCTTTTCCCTGGTAGTAAAATGCAAAGCCTTTTTATGTTAGGAACCTGCTACATGGGGAAAAAAAAAAAAAAAAGATGCAAGGCTCACCCTTCTATGAAGGTTGGGGTCAGTGATAATCTTAGTTAAGAAATATAATGTCCTATAGCAATTTGTTTTCCAAAGTATCCCTTCACTGCCCAGTCACTTTATACTTGTGTTATACTAACAGGGAAGAAGTTAAGGGTGTACTTCTGAGGCCTGGAGGATGGAGGGCAGGAAGAAGTAATCTGAATAATTTGAAAGATTAAATGCTGCATAGGCCACAAGAATAAATACATTTCATTTCCTTTTGTCCTTATTGAAAAACGAGAACATTTTTTTTTCATTCTGCCGAGATCTCAAATTTGGAGCTAACCAATTTTTTGCATCTTTCAAGTAGTTGGTGTTCTGAATGTAAATTTCATCTTTTCATTAGATGAGTCTAGCATAAATAAGTGAGAACCAATCCAATATGAAATATATACCTGGGCACAGGATTTTCCAACCAGTATGATTCTATTGGACATATGGAGGATATAGGTTGGTATTGATACATAGCTACTATTAGAGACCTATGCCTAGTATATGAAACCTGAGTTTTCTTTTTCTAAGATTTTGCACAACTATAAACTTGCATTTTGTAAGAAATTTGAGCCTGGGGGGGACTGACAGGAGGAAAAAAAAATAAAGGAGGATCTGTAGAAGTTCTTGCATAATTTTCCACGAGAATCTGGAACTGATACAATACAGTGTTGATCTATGGCCTTTTCAACTCCTGATCTCATTAAATCAGAACCAAATCATGCTGTAAACACCTGCTCTCTCAGAACAAAAGCATGTTATATAATAAGTGTAGGAAAAATACCTCTAAAACCCATTAAAAATTGATGAATGCTTCTCAACTCTCAGAAACAAAATCTGTCCTGATAACCTAATAGAATTGTAGAGAATCACAGCTTTCAACCTGTATGAAATTATACCTTTTTTTGTGGTTGCTTGGATACTAAAATGTCAGTTTCCTCTGAACTACTGAAAGTGGTCTGCTCTGCTCATTCTTCTGCTTCCTTAGTTTTTTTCCACAACTAAATGCAGAAAATTTCTTTACATGTGCTGTAAACTTTGTGTTTTGTTTTTTTTTTTTTCTGTTGGATGAATTCTGATTCCATTAATGCAGTGCAAAATGGTGAATGTGCTGAAGTGTGCTTGGGTCTCTTTAGAGAATATTCATGTTCATTCTGCAGAGAATAGATGGCTATTTCCTTGTTCTGCAGTGAGCTTTCACCTGCTTCACCTCTGCTTTCACCTCTTTTCACTCTGGATTGAACATTAGTCTATGTCATGTAATACTAGTAATTGATCTTAGATTTTATCAAAGCTCACTTGAGTTGTAAGTCTAAAAGCACTTGATAGGTAGTGAGTCTTCCTGTTTTTCAAATTACAAGACAGGTGTAAAAGGAACCGCAGTGATTTGCTGAAGCTTGGACAACAAATTAGTAAAAATAGAGAAGGAATCTGCCATTAAGCAGCCTGTGCTGTGGTACAACCTGCAGTTTGTGAAAGCTAGATCTTTGGTTTTTGGTTGATGGAAGTCCACTAGTGATCCTTGGCTGGGCACACTTAAAGCTACAGTTTAAAAACATTTAATTTTGACTTGCACTGTCGAGGGCCCTTTTAATGTCTGTGTTTAAATATTTAATTTATTAAATGACTCTTAACTGTCTTTGAAGTAATTTTATTAAACTGTGATAAAGTTTGATGTTCTTTTTCTAGATGTCTTCTGAAAAAAAAGAAAAATGTAAGCATTGAATCTGAAACATTGTTAGGAAACAGAAATTACCTTTTGATCTTGCTGTTGAAGGGATTTAATTTGGTAGCTAATCCTTCTAAGACAGCAGTGACTGTGTGCAGTTATTTTGATATGAATTATTGCAGTATGCATAATATATGCAATTATTTTAATGTGTTAATGCAAATATGTAAACTAATCTCTTTTTTTTTTTTTTAAGGTTAATATCCTTTAAAGTCCTTAACAGTATTGTATTGCTGGGGAAATCATGTCAATATGTAAAGGAGGCAAAAATGGAGGAGAAATTATTCAATCCTATCCTGACTGCCACCCCAGGGAAGCCAGCTGGCAAACAGCAAAGCGTGTTTAAATCTACCCAAGGTAAGACTAACTGCCTTGTTTTGTTTTCAACTGTAATGAAAATGGGTTTCAGACTAAATTTAATATTAAATCACATATATGACATTGCTGCACAGTAACCCTGTTGCTGGACCTTAATTGTACTATTTCACAGTTGTGAGCACAATTCTGTAATGTAGTAGAACTTTCTGCTTTAGTTTGTATCTCCTTTGGTTATGAATACTCATCTCTCTGATAAGGTCCACTCTGATCTGTGGAGGTGATAGAAAGACCAGAACAGTAGCAGGCTCCTGTTTGAAAGTCATGGTCACAGACATTAAAGATCATTTATTCCAATCTCCTTGGCCATGTCATAGAATCACGGAATGACTTAGGTTGGAAGGAACCTTAGAGATCATCTGCTCCAAACTCCCTGCTATGGTCAGTCTCAACTAGACTTAGCTGCTCAAGGTCTCATCCACCCTGGCCTTAAATACCCCCAGGGAGGAGGCATCCATAAGGTCCCTGGACAACCTATTCCAGAGTCACTACCCTCATACTAAAGAGCTTCTTCATAAGATCCAGTCTAAACCTGCTCTTTCTCTGATTAAAACCATTCTTCCTTGCCCAATTGCTAAACACCTGTGTGAAAAGTCCCCCTTAAGCCTTTCTGTAGGATTCCTTCAGGTATTAGAAGGCAGATATAAGGTCCCCATGGAGTCAAGTCTTCTGTATGCTAAACAACCCCAGCTCCCTCAGCCTAACCTCATAGCAGAGGTGTTCCAGGCCTTGGATCATCTTTGTGACCCTCCTCTGAACTCAGTCTATCAACTCTGTCCTTTATGATTGGGACACCAGAAATGGACAGAGTCTTCGAGGTGGGGCCTCAACAAGAGCAGAGTAATTTACCTTGGATAAGTAAATATTTACATATCATCATAACCAGCAGTGCTGAAGTTTAAGAATGAAGCAATCTATGCATTTCTTATGGAAATTAACATAAAATATGGCACACAATAGGTTGTCATGGACACAGTAGTGAAAAGCTTATTGTAAACTAAACAGGAATTTCAGCTGGTCTCTGCTCACTTTATTTCAAGTCTGTGCAGTGTGATACTCTTGTATATGTCCTCAGCATCAGCAGTTCATATGTAATTGGAATGGGGCATTATTACATTTGTGTGACATTTCTAGAAGGAAACAGAAACCTTCATTGTTGAGTCAGCTGAATTGGATTGTAGGTCTTCTGTGAAAAGCTCAATGAGAGCCCTGGAGAACTTAACAGAGAGGTTTTTATAGTGTTCACCCCATTGCTTGCCAAAGACCTGGACAGCTTGAAACGTAAGGTGCTTATTGGTCATCGCAGTGTCTTGCCAGGAGCATCCAAGTTAGGAATCTGTCACTGTTTCAGACATAAATCTCTTACCTCACCTATGTCAAATCACACCAGGCAGAAACTTTAAAAATAAAGAGTTTAAATTCATAGAGTTGCTGTAGTTTCATGATGAAAGAATGTAATATCAATTGGGCTGAACGTCTTCTTCATTTCATTAGACAAGTATCATAATGGTAGTGCTTTAATTAAGCATTCTAGTACCACACTTAGGAATCATACTGGGCCTTAAACTCAGAGTAAATAAATCCTGAAGACTCTTTTAAGCTGAAGCAGCAGAAGTTTTACCAGGTCATTCAGCAGAGATGCTTATTTCCTCAAATGGAAAGATTCTGATAGAAAAACAGCAATCAAAAAGCTTTTGCTGGTTTTCATTTGGAATATTCTTCTATCAGTAATGAAGAAGCTCAATTTAAAAGTTTTTTAGGGCTTTTTATACCTTTCAACAGCTCTTTATTTACCTGAAACATCCATTATGTGGAAAAAAATACTTTACCTTCCCCAGCTGCTGTGTGTCTGCATTATTACTGCTGGACTCCGCAATATTGGTTAATCCCTTTGCCCCACTTATCAGGTTTTCTTCAATACAGTCTCTCAACTCATCTCTTCCTAGAATGAGGGTGAGGGAATTAAGCTAGCCTTATTTCCTCTCAGCTTATTATGTAAGTCAGTTTATTTTCCTAAGAATTTCCACCTTATCCACAGAAACAGTTTAAAATTTTCAAATGTAGAATTTTATACTTGCTCTTTAAGGATGAAAGCTTTAATTACTACTAAACATTTCTAGGCTGGCTGCCTTCTCTGGAAGCTGCTGGGTTAGAAAATCTTTACCTTTGAGACCAAGTCTTACAATTAGCATTACCTGTCTCCTTTCTTGATGCAAGTTTAGTACCTTTGAAAGAAATATAGGTACTTTCAAGTGGAGGGTGGTGTATATGAAAATTTGCTATATGCAGAAAAGTATTTTCTAGCTGATTTGGATAGTGATGCCATTCTGAGAAATCATTCTCTCTTGAACTGGCTTGCAGTGCTCTTCACAGCAGTCAGATTTTTTTTCAGATTCCTTTAAAAATCATAACTCAATCTTTATGAGGTGATAGTAAGCAAGAAAAATGCATGTCCTTGTCATTTGCTTGTGTGTGTTGTGCAAACATTTAAAGAATTAAAATGTGGAAATAATTCAGGGATTTTACTTACAAATATCTTAGCTTAATGGAGCCAGGTTCAATTCCACCATGGTAAGAGACAAGAATAAAAATAGACACCTTTAATAGAACTGCTTTAGGAGCCACAGCTATTAAAGTGTGTAGCAGTGCATGAGTCATTTATTCACTACCCCTAGAGAAGCCAGATTTAGTGTACGTACGTAAAGGATTAGGCACAGAGATTCCTTCATTTCAGTAGAAAATATTTATATGATTCACACAATGACTGTCAAAAATCTTTCTGCTTATGCCAACAAAAACGAGTATTTAAACCAGAGGAACACAGAGTATGCCTTAACATCTGCTGCTTATGCTCTTGCTCCTTATCTGAACTTCTGTAGAGTTAATTCTCTGTCTTTCTACCAATTATCACAAGACATTTCCTTTTCTAAAACTAAGAGGTAGGTAGTGGTTTGGTAGTGGCTTCCACAAAGCATTCTTCAGTTGCTTCTGCTGATTTGTTGCGTCACACTTTTCCAAGACAGCTTTGGAGCAGTCTGGACGTTACAGATGCATCAGCATGCCTGTGTGAAATTCAATACTGCCTTTATAATTATCTTCTGTTCCAACAGGAAGGTCCACAGATGAAAATGGATCTCCATCAGTTACCAGTCAGCCTGTGCATCAGAAGGAGAATACACCCTCTTTACTTATAACAAGCAATTCTGATCAATTTCTGACAACACCCGATGGAGAAGAGAAAGATATAACCCAAGACAGTTCAGAATTAAAACACAGGTCTTCCAAGAAGGACTTGTTGGAGATAGACAGGTTTACTATTTGTGGAAACAGAATCGACTAAGATTGTTTGGTTTTTTTAATCAATGTGCTAAGGATACTGAGCTGTTGGGACAGCAGATGCTACCAGAATGGACAGCTGCCAAAAAAGGCACATAAATATTTATTTAAAAACTTAAATTATTAATGGGAAAAATTATTAATTTCTTTCTACAAACAACTTGGCTTGGTATCTGGTCAGGTCAAGTAAATAATCTTTGACTTGGCTCTTGGAAAAAGTGATGGATCTCACATGAGTCTCTAGCCTGGCAGCAGAGCTGCAGTATCTACTTGTCTGGAAAAGAGACTGGGAAGAAGGCATAATCCTGTTCTGCGCTATGGAACCACACTTCCAGAACATACTACTTCTCATGAGGGTTCCTCCAGTGTAAGGATACTCCTGGAAATGTGTGACAGCTTGACCAGAAGCTTGCCTTTCCAGTTACCTTGTTTTGTTAAACATCTGCAAGCAGATTTCAAATCTTGTGCTTATATCAACAAACGCATAAAGCATTGGTACATAAAAGAGTAAGTCAAGATAGTTATTCTTGTCAACAGAAACCTTCAAGATGTACCTTGAAAATCTTGTAATCAGAATAAAACTGCCTTTAAGTGAAAGACCTACTGCATACTATTTTATCTAAATACTAAACAGCAAGGAAGGATCACAGTCATGAAAGGTTTTACTTAACTGGAAAAATACAAAGCATATTCATTTCTTGTGTTGTGTGTCCTGCAAGGCAGATTACTTTTAATTTATTTTTAAAAGCTGAGGATTTTTTTTGTTGCTGTAGGAAAAAAAATTACAATAAAGGGTCACTTCTATATGTTGAGGAAAGGCAACGTTAATTGCAGCAAAGTCAGTGGTGTGTTGGTGCTCTGTGAATGGCATTAACACAGCAGCAAAGAATGGCACTGCCTTTTGGGTCTAACAGACAGGAATTACATCTGTGTGTTACTTTGTCTGATATGCTTGTAAAAGCTCATGCTGACAATCAAATCAATTACCTGGCTTAATTGATTGGTCTTAGCCCAGCTTAAATAGATGGACTTGATGTATAATGAATATTTAAGCATCAGAATGCATCTTCATGTCTAGTGTGAGATGCAGTTGTGGGAGAATTGATGAGAGATGGTTTGGAATGCTCAGACCAAGTGTGGCGTAAATTTGAGCTCAAAGCTTAGGCCAGAGACTTTCACCAGAAGAGACCCTTAGTTAAAGATGAATCCTTCCTGTATTGTTGTTAAACAGCATTAACTTCACTTGCCTTTCAGATATTTAAGACCTGTTTCAATTTCCAAGAGAAGGTATCACAAAAGTATTTCAGTGCTGAACAAATGGAGGCAAAATTTGCTCTTTGCTAATTTAATAATTTGTCAGAGTGGGAAAGCCAAAATTGAACATGTGAAAGTGTAATGTAAATGCTAATCCCTGAAACTTGCAGGACTACAGTAATAGAGCAGATGGAGACAGCTGGACAGAGTCATCACCTATTTGAGCAGGCTTGGCAATGAGGTTAGTGTGGTTTGCTCTGCTGGGAACTTCTTGCTGCGGGCTTTCAGCCTCTCTCCCATCAAGAGTAGCTGGAGTGATGGCCAAAATGTGTAATTACTGTTCAGGGAAGAGAGCAAAAAGAGAACTTGTGCTGGAGAAAATTCTGAAATTCTGTAATATTTGATGCATTTTATACTAATTGGAGATGTTCACACATTGAAATTCAGATTATCTGTCAATTTGGTGTGTCTTATTTTTTAATTATTTAGCAGATGCTAAAGAAGGCTTGGAATTGGTTTCATTTCTTCTGATGAATGACATTCTGTATCAATTTTATAAGTGCATCTTGTGTGAAACTCAATAAAATTAAATTTTGTAATATTTGTTTAAAAAAGGAAAAGTACAGTGTCAGCATTTCTTTCTTAATATTTGGAGTTGATGAACCTGCAGAGTATTTACTGGATTAAATTCCACTTCCCGTAAAGCAGGATTCTGGTAAATGAGGCACAAATGTGCATAAGAACTGGGTTGTTGCTGATTTTACTTGTGATTTGTTTCTGTTGCAGTCAGTTATTAATGCTTGCAGGAAGAAGGTATTGATGCCAGCCTTCTACTAATTTGTTTTTTACAAGTAAACCCCATGTAAATGAAAAAATACCATGTTTTAAGGGAGTTGTAATCTATGTGGTTACTAAGTTAATAAGTTACACCTGCACAGCAAAGCCAGCTGTAATTGCAGTGTAAGCTCAGGCAAGTCGTGAGTGAAGAGGTACTGGCTGACTGCACTTAGCTCCATGTTCTGGCCCAGATCCTGCTTTTGAAGCCCAGATATGCTGCTTTGTTGTAGCACTTGAATTGTGGTAACAAGATCGAAAGCAGTGTAGCTGCACTTTGGGATGTGGTTGTTACATCTCTCTTGTGTAGGCAGGACTTTGACATGGATAACAGTAATTCAAAGGTGTACCTGAGGCACTGGTTAGAGGCAGCATTATAAGTGCAACACTGCCCCTTAGATTCTTTAATAGACTGGTAGGGGCCCAGCTGGGCAGGAAATGTCATTGTTTTCTCTTCCTTCAGGCACCCTAATTGTTCCCACAGTTTTGTTTGTGATTCCCTGCATATCTAGCAGTGCCTCTTTAGTGAAAGGTAGAAGCTTCTTCTCTGGTCCTGGATGATTCTCTCAGAACTCTAGAGGTGGCTGAGAGGAAGAAACAATAAAACAAAAAGTACCAAATGGCAACACAAAATATCTCATCTATAGATGCAGTTCTCAACTTCTTTAGATCTTGAATAGCTCCTGTCCTAACACTGAAGTAAGAGCATTGGAGGTTAAAGCAATGAATAAATTGAGTTCTTCATAATCTCTCAAAAAATAAAACCTAGGCAGTTTTGATGCAAGCAGTGATATTTCAACTGAAGTCACAGTTGCCAAATTAATTCCAAAAGCACACACTGAGTCCAGTATTATTCATTATGGGACCATTAACAACTCTGTTTTCCATAAGATTATTTAACTAATCTTTGGAAGCCCTTCAGATCTTCATCAGCCAAGTAGAATTCCTCCTTAGGCTCAGTAGTTTTACAAACACAAATATGCTGTTAATTTACTTGTTTCAAATTCACTCCAGATTAAGAAGTTTTTCAGCTTTGTCTTGCCTTTGTGGTGGTGCTGGTGCAAAATCCTCCCTATTCTAAGTGTTCCTTTAGAAGTCTGTGAGTCAGCATACTTGTGGAGGTCACTGTTAAAGCCCAGTTGTGGCTGCTACACCAGTTCAGCTGCTGGAAGCTATTTGGTGGCGACAAGCAACTGATGAATGCAACTTCATTATAGCACAAGTGTAACCAAACTGAAACTCCTGAAACATGGCAACATTTTGTCTTAGAAAAGCCTTTCAGAGCCGAGGTTCTGCTCTCACTTAGAGGCAGTTTTGTCGTACATCTGAGCTGCAGAAAGTGGTGAGCAACCTGTCAGGGAAAGAGAGTGAAGGCAATTCTTTGTGAGCACAAAGATGGGGGTTGCAGCAGCACTACCTAAGCTTATAATGTCTGAGAGGGTTTTTTTTTTTTTAGGGTGACTTCAGTTCTATTACAAACTTTGCTAAACAAATCCTGTGTTAAATAGGCAAACACATTGCATGTGTTGGACTAGTAGTTGCATTTACTGTGTTCAGGTTTTTGTATTGGAAAAATTCTTATTAATCTTAGATGTGGTGTAAGAGCAATGGTGCAAGGTTAAGTATGTTCTTAATAGAGCAGGTATGGTGCTGAGGGAGGGGCTGGGTTTGATATCAGTGGTGTTTCTTCCCTTTCATGCTGAGTTTATTGGACAAAAGCAGTAGATCTCTGCCTTATATTCAAAGTAGACAACATATATAGAGTGTGTTACTGAGATGCCCAGTCCTGGCATACTTATATCTGCTGTTTCTGTTGAAAATAAGTATCAAGGTTGGTCAGGAATCACTTGTTTGATGCTGGCAGTTTAAAATAGGTAATTCAGAGAAGTGAAATTGTGCAGGCTTGGGAAGTGATGCCTCAGATTTACTGAGAAGTGCGGCCGTGAAACTTAAAATCCTGTGTTAGACAGCATGTTCTTAGGCTCTGTGCACCAAATCAGAACAGTAAGGTGTTTGAGTTGATGCTAGCAAGTAAAATTCCAGTAACAGGACTGACTGTCAGTCTAAAATTTTCCTGCAGATGTGATTTGAATTTGACAGTCCTGTCAAAGAAAGTGACATAGCCATCAGCCAACTTCTTTCTATAGCCAAGGCAGCAGAAGCTGTGCTAAATTAAGCTTTTCTGGAAACAATTCTTGAAGTATCAGATGTGTGTCTCTGCCTAACCTCAGAGCTATGGCACTTTCTTTTCAGGTCAGATAACACTTTGCACCCTTTGGACTCCTCCAAGGCATAGCTGTAATGAAAAGGGATCTTGTATTGAGGCTTGGCTCTGGCTACTGATTTGAGACAATATCCCTCATACTGCAACAGAAAACTGACCTCTTAGGCTGGTGTCAGAATTTGACTTGTCTTTAGTCACTTTAAATTACTTTGATGTCTGAGAGGGAATTCTGTTCCATCTGAGGCAATGTTTTCTGGTGCTTCTTCAGTCATTTGGTGGCTCCATGTTGGCAGGAGGAAATTCTCCAGCTAGTTGTGCTAGACTGTCACTTCTTAAAAGCAAGGAGCAAAGGCCCAATCCATACCGAAGGGATTCTTGCAGCAGATGTTTTGCTAATGGCACCAGAGTAACTTTTTAAAATTTGATTTACCAGCTCTGTGCATCTGATGTTTAAAATGGCAAATTGTGTGAAGGAAGATTCTGCTTTTGGTCAGAAAGAGCCAGTCTGTTCTTTTTATTTGTTATAGATTTGGCAAGTCTAATTTCTACAAAAGTAGAGTTCCAGTAGACCTACTTCTCAACAATGTGGATTTTTGTGCCTGAGAGGAGTAGGTGTGCAGGCTCTTGACATGCTAACCAAACCTGGTGTGGTAACCAAATCCTGGTATGGGATTTACCTTGTCCAAACAGGACACCACTTCTGACCCAGAAGAGTGAATGCACCACAGTACCTGCCTACTTTCTGTAGAACTGCAGGACTGTTCCCAAGCCTGCACTTGCTTTAGTGTAAAGCTGCCAAAATGTAAAATCCTGTATCACAGCAGATTCAATTTAATTTGTCAGTGCACAGCCCTCCCTTTACCTTTCTCTGGCATCAGCACAATCCTACTGATTAAAAGCACTGAATGGCAATGGAGCATGAAGGGACCTCTGCAGAATCTCACTGCTGTGTGATGATGAACTAGTGATAAATACTCCCCAGGCAGGATTTCCCAACAAGCTTTGTCAGCTGCTCCAGGCAATTTTAATCTGCAATGTGTTTCTTTGGTTTGAGAATATCATGTGAGAGAGTATCAAAAGCTTCATGAAAATCAACATGTGTTGATTATCTGCTGCTTCTCACCTTATGGTGTATTGCGCTGCTGAAGGGAAGTGCACTGGTTTGAAATGATCTGATAAATTTATGCTGGCTTTCATTCCTCATATTACTCTTCAGGCACTAAAAAGAACAAAATCTAAATCTGATTACTTGCCCAGAAAGATTTTGGAAGACTGCAGTTGATCCATCATTGCCTTTTAAGCTGTTCTAGAGGTTGCTCTTTTAAAGAACAAACTGCTAACAACTCTATTAGCCACTTTCTGATTTTTTGTTTTGTTTTGTTGCCCAGAATAAGGCCTAAGCTGAATGAAAAATCTCAAGTAGTTCAGCAGTGAGGTGGCAGGATCTGTGTGAGCCCCACATGAAACTGCTGGTGGTGTACGTGATAGGGAGAACTGAGGAGTTTGTACTGCTATGTTTTGTCTTTGTGTAGTGGTCCCACAGAGAAGAAAGATATGAATGTAGTAAAAAGCTCTCAAAATACGTTGTAGAAGACCTGATTTTTTTGTGTTCCTTAAACTGTAGTCCAGGTCAAGCTGTTTCTGCTTGCCAGTGGGTTCCTGATACTCTTTTTGTCCCAAATCTTACTTGAAGACTCCCCATGCTGGAGAGCTGGCAGGCAAAGAGACTTTTCCTCAGCAAGAGAATTCTAATCTGCCTCAGCAGCTCCTGCAGCATCATCCTATTAACTGAGAGTGACAAAGCTATCTTGGAAACATCATCTGTGCACTTGTCTCCAGGAAGCATCTGGCTCCACTTGATCCTTGAGCAGAAGGATTAGGATTCACAAGTCTACAGCAACAGTTCCACTACTTTCTCTCTTGTTCAAGCCTTTCTTGAAAGTATCTTAGTTGAGCAGCCAGGGTCACTTGGTGTGTGACTCTCCTGGTTTTGTGCTTTTGAGGCTAGAGTGTGGGCAGAGACCTTATTTCCTGGGCAGGAGCCCTTCTGCCTCGCCCAGCTGAAAGTCCATCAGTCCCTGCTGCTCTTCGCTTGCTGTGATGACTGCAAAATGATTCTTCATTGAGGCATCTGCTACTTTCCACAGCAAGGGGCAGATCGTTCCTGCTGGCAGGATATTGGAGCAGCAATTTAAACCATCTTTCATCTGCTGCCTACCTGTTCAGAGTGGAAGCAGAGGAAGCCTGCAATATGTTCATTTCCCTTCTCCTTGGCCAGCACACAGAGTGAGCAATTAATCACTTTCTTAATATTTTTAGTGGAAGACTCTTATGTCCCCTCCCCTTGAATTTTTTTTTTCCCCCCTAAATTAAAGCAGTTTAATGTTTCTTCCTCTAGACTCCCCACGATTTGCCTGAGCCTTTGAAGTGTCCCCAAGAGCAGAGGCAATGCTCCTGTCAAGGCTTCACTGCGAACAAAATCAGAATAATGATTTCCGTTCCATTTTATCTTCCTATTCGTGTAGGAGCATTTTATCTTATATCTTGTAGTTGATAAAGCAAATCTTCAACTTGTCTCTGTCAGCATAAGCTTTGGACATTTCCACTGTAGCAGCAGGGCCAACTGAGTAGAAGAGAACAGAATAAGCCAGGTTGGAAGAGACCTCCAAGCTCATCCAGTCCAACCTAGCACCCAGCCCTATCCAATGGCACTAAGCCATTCAGGCTTTTCTTGAGCACCTCCAGGGATGGTGACTCCACCACCTCCCTGGGCAGCCCATTCCAATGCCAATCACTCTCTCTGTGAAGAACTTCCCCTTGATATCCAGCCTATACGTCTCCCGGCACAACTTTAGAATGTGTCCCCTCATTCTGTTGCTGATTGCCTGGTTGCCCCACCTGGTTAAAACCTCCCTTTAGCAACGAGGCTTGCCCTGAGCCTACTCCAGGCTGCACACCCCCAGTTCCCTCACAGGGGCTGTGTCCTGTGCACAGCTCCCTCACAGGGGGTGCGTCGTGTGCACAGCTCCCTCACAGGGGCTGCGTCGTGTGCACAGCTCCCTCACAGGGGGTGTGTCGTGTGCACAGCTCCCCAGCACAGGAGAGCTCCTGTAAGCTTCTCCTCTTGGGGCTGTGCTCCAGGCCCCTCCCCAGCCTTGGTGCCCTTCTCTGGACACGTTCCAGTACCTCAACATCTCTCTTGAATTGAGGGGACCAGAAGTGGACATAGTACGTCTGGGCTGGACTTCGAAAAGCTTTAGATGCTAATTAATGTTGTTTAGGCACCTGTCTGCTTTTAGAAAAGGAACGTCTTACCTGTTGTGTTGAGACTGTCACTCGTCTTTGTTGAGGTGTAATAGCCATAGATAGGGATTAATGTCTTTGCTTTGAGACCCTGACGCCTTGATTACAGGCACTTTTTTCAGTACCTGAAGCAGGCAATTAAGGTGCAAAATCATCTCCGCTTTACAATGTCAGTATCATGACATGAAATCCTAGCTGTGAGTGCTGTGAAGGAGAGAAGAAAGGTGCAAGCTTTGCCTGGTTTCCTTTGCACTTCAATAATCCTTACATTCACACTTCCAGTGAGGTGTCAAAGATTTTGATGTTATATTTTTGGATAAGAATTGAAATGAAAATACTTCAGGCAAGAAGTTAAGTCCCTGAGCCTGTGCTCTCAGTGGAATGCCAACAGACCACAAAGAATCAGCGATGTGCTTCACTCTGACAGCTCTTCTGTGTGAGGAAATAATTTTATACAGTGCTAATTTAGTGTAAAGAGCAAAGAATCATAGAAGGGTCTGGGCTGGAAGGGACCTGCAGAGGTCATCCAGTCCAGCCCCCTGCAGTCAGCAGGGCCTAGAGCAGGCCACCCGGGGCCCTGACAGGCCTCACCTTGAATGTCTCCAGGGAAGAGGTCTCAACCCTCTCCCTGGCCAACCTGTTCCAGTGCTCCACCACCCTCACAGGAAAGAACTTGTTCGTAAGATCCAATCTAAATCTGCTCTTCTCAAGCTTGAACCCATTGCTCCTCATCCTGTCACTGCAGGCCTTTGTAAGCAGCTTCTCTCCCTCCTTGCTGCAGGCCCCTTCAGGTATTGTCAGGCTGCAGTTAGGCCTGCCCAGAGCCTCCTCCTCTCCAGCCTGAGCACCCTCAGCTCCCTCAGCCTGTCCTCATAGCAGAGCTGCTCCAACCCTCTGATCACTTTCATGGCTGTCCTCTGGACCTGCTCCATCAGGTCCATGTCCTTCCTATAACGAGAGCTCCAGAACTGGAGACAGTACTCCAAGATCCCACTCTTGTCTATAATATCTAACGAAAATCAAAACCACTGGAGTAAAATTCTAGTTTAAAAGTCCAAACAAAACCTGACACCAGAACCTCACAAACCCCACTCCACCCCTGTCCCTTTGAGGTGGCAGGCAGCAGTTTCCAGGGCATCACAATTTACCTTCAAAATGATGGGGGGGGAGGCATCTCCCCAGTTCTGACTGACTTTCCCTGATTAAAATAAATTCAATCAGTAATTCCTAGGTTGTAAGTTGAAAGCACTCCCATAGTTTGCCGTTCAATGCAGTAACATTTAGAGATACTTTTAATGTGAAGTAATTAATTAGGAAATACCAAATCGTCCCCCCTGGGCATCTCCCATAGCAAGCAATCAGCACTTCTTTAAAGCTTGTGTCTGCCTGAAAGTGCTACACATATTAAAATGTATAGCCCAAATACTGTAACAGCTTTCACTTAAGCCACAGTCCTCCCTGCGTTTCTAAATGTGCACTAAATCCCTGTGCAAACCTAGTATCATGCTTCCATACTGCAGCAAATAGTCTCAAACCCAATAAATCCCAATTAAGCTGCACAGCAGCACATTCTTCCACAGTGGGACATAACGGACTATTTCTGCTTAAGAAATTCATGAAACAAAGTACAAGGGGCTCCAGCTCGCTGGCCCAAAATCTGTCTCATAGCAAGGAACCAGGCCAGAAAAACATATAGCACTGGCCCATACTGAGGAAGAGCACTTCCCTGAAGCAAAGGAAGCTCTTTGTGTTAGGCTTCATCAAAGCAATGTGCAAGAGTATTTCAAGCCTAGGCTTCAGGATTATCCATTCTCCATGGATAAAACTCTGAGCAGGTTTCCCTTTTCCAAAGCACTGTGATTGATACACCCCATGGAATTTAAAGAATCATAGAATCAGTCAGGGTTGGAAGGGACCACAAGGAGCATCTAGTTCCAACCCCCCTGCCATGGGCAGGGACACTCTACCCTAGATCAGGCTGGCCAGATCTTCATCCAGCCTTGCCTTAAACACCTCCAGAAGGAAAAGGTTTGATACCACTTTCTTTTCTTGGACCTCCAGGACATCTTTGCTGTTATTACTATTATTGAAGTTTTTGTCTATAACCCTGAGAGCTGAAGGCTTTTTCTCTGACATAAATGCTTAACTTGCAGATTGCCATACAGTCAGAAGACCCCAGGAGTTCCAGCTTCAGGAGATACAGCAAGTGTGAGTATTGTGAGACTGGCAGGACTGCAGTGCAAAAATGAGACTTGCTACTTTAACTAAACATTTTCTCCCTGGGCAAAATGCTCCTCTACTGCAGAGAACCCATAGAAAGAGTTTTGCATCATATTACCATATAATTATATGGGCTTATTGAGAGCAATCATAGTAAGAACTGAACAACTCCTAATTCTCATCTCTGTCATGAGCACACCAGTGAGTGTTGCCTTGGCTGTGTGTGCAGCTTCGTTTCAAGGAAGCAATTAGAGCAGACTCTTTTTATTAACAGCTTTAGCTGCTGTTTGGCTGGCAGAAGGATTTACTTTGACTGAAAAGTTGTCACAAGCTGTTGAGTTTACAGTCATGTAAAACCTTTTGCAGGTAAGAATAATTTGATAATGCAGTGAACGTTTTTTTTCTCTCTCCTTCAGTATATATGCAGTAATTCTGAAATCTTCTTCATTAAAGAAAATGCCTTCCTCTTTTTCAAACCTCATGATGTCTAGGGTGTCCTCAATCAGAGGTGAGAAGGTGAGTCTGCCCCAGAGCTGATGCACCACTGGACCAAATTTAGTATGGCAGTGTGAAAAACATTGTACTGTTTTGGTGTATACATCAAATATACCCCCCATTTCAGTTCTGAGTGTGGCAGCACTGCTGTCCTGGAGCTGCTCACTTCATCTGGCAAAAGTGTTGGATGTAGGAGGAAGCTAACAGCAGAATGCAGATTGGGTAGGTAGTGAAGAAGCATCTTTTCCTCTATTCTCACTCTGTTCGAGCAACATCCTCCAAAGCACATCAATCTGTCTGTTGCCCAGCCCTGGCCTCAAAGCTGTTCTTCGGAATCTAATGAAAGTCAGCACTAGTCACATACATGAAGGATGTGCTCTGAATGCTCTGTCCCTACTAGCAGCACTGTTTGCTTTTCTTTTTTTTTTTTAACTACACCTGTGCTGAGTCCAAGCTGGCCACTGTGCTACAGCTCTGGTCACACTGTTCTAGGGGACCTATAGGTGCTGGAAATGACCATCACTGTCAGTCAAGTATACTAACTGATTATTTGCAAACTTGACTGGGTACCATTTGCTTCTAGTAGTATTCACCTGCAGATGTTGAATGGGAGTGTGAAAATAAAACCATATAGCAATTTTTCTTGTGCCAAGCCAGGCAGTTTTCATCTATTCATTACTGAAAAACAAATTGAAACTATCTAATTCAGCTTTAGGTTGGAGTTTTGATAGGCCAGATCTCTTCTGCAAAATCTTTGAGTAAGTTGTAGTTCATATTTATTTGTTAACAAAAAAAAAAAAAAAAGGCAAATGGTTCTAGTATATAGAACTGATCACAGATTTAGTAACCCTGTTTGAAACAAATGCTGTTTATCAAGCATTCCTTAATGCAGACACACTAAATGATCCATTAATTCCACATGGCTTTATTAAGAAGTTTTATTAAGAGTCTGAAAGCAGAGATATGTTCATCTTCATTGTCTTGTTTGTCATAATGCTATGACAAGCCCTGGAGCAGCAAAGGTCCTTGTGCAAATTTTATATGGGAATTACTTAACATCTTCACAAGTTTTACTCTGATTTGCTGCACAACTGAACCAAGATAATGAAAGATCAGAAAGGTCTCTCAAAGTGTTTTAACTGCAAGAGGAAACTGAGTGTGGATGCATCTTTAAAGCCATGTTGCTTGTAAGCAAAAACATTGCCACAGTTTAGCAGAGCCTGAGAAAGTTCCTTTCTAGCATCTCATCAGCCTTACAGCCTGGCCCCGAGCCCTGTCTTCATAGACTTTCCTTTAAGGTCCTGCTACGTTTCCTTTTGCAGCAGTATCCATGGCAGTCCTCCCTGGCTCCCTCCAAGAACTTTGTTCTCTTGTGCTCATGCCTATGCCTACTTAAACACTTCCCAAGTGAGCGTTGTGGTGAGTCTTGCCCTTAACAAGATTCAGAGAGGATTTTCTCTTCAAACAGACCACTCTTCTGAAAATGCATCCACTTTATTGTAGCAGTCGTTCTGCTCTTGTTGGGTGTGGTTTAAATGGGGTAAATCCTGGGAGCTGATGGAAATGAGTTTGAATTAGACTGCCAGGGCTTGCTGTAGAGTTTCACACACATTTCCCTTCCTATTCTGTGACTCTCCTTTTAACATTCAGCCTCATCTTTGTGTTTGCTTCCTGTTACAAGGCCTAACACCTGAATAATCTCATTTATCCTAATGGTGTCTTATCTAACCTAATGTTCCCCACTGTGGGTTTAGAGGAGAGGCAACCATGGCAGAGCACAACGATCATCAGAGAGAAGTGCAGTGCCTGAGCATACCAAGGTGTAGCTGCCTCTCTGAAGAAGTCTGTTTCAATGACAGTAGAGGTAGAGATAAATGCAACTGTAAATTAGTGCATAAAGAGGGCTGGCAAGAATTCCTCATTTCCAGTCACTTAGGACCACTTTTTCTAGAGCATCTGGTGTTAATACTAATCATCTCTCACTCTTTAAATTTTTTTTTTTTTTACTGCTTATTTGTCTTTTGCACGATTAGTGCAAGTTGTTTGTGCCTTTTTATGGCCACCATATGTTGGCAAACCCGAACTCTGCAGGGAGATTCAGTCAGGGCTGCACAAGCTGTTGCAGTGTTTGAATGGAGCTGTTGGAGTTCTGCCAGGGGAGGTTGCTCTGCACCCATCCTGCTGGATTTGTCTCTGTTTCCCAGACCTTGTAATATTCCTGATGGATCTAATGACCGGGGAAGACTCTTACACACACACAAAAGCAAGAGGCAGTTCATATAATCCCCACAGGTTTTCAACAATCGTGAGACTGATCTGGAATCTGATATCTGTGAAGGACTGCAGAGAGAGATTTTTCCAGGTTTATCTGCTGCTCTGTCCAGTGTTTTGTTGTCCAACTCAGAAATATAAGGCACTATTGTCACCAGAAATTCTTCTGATAAATATCTGAGAGTTTCCTCTGAGGTTTCTATTTAGAAAAAAACAAAACAAAACAAAAAAGGGACAAGATTTTTTAAAACACAAAGTGAACCTCCTTTGTACTGCTTTGACAAGAAGCCCAGTGATATCAGTGTAACTCTGCACAGCCACAGCTGTCTGAATGAGAGGACTGGATTCCTTCAAGTGCCAGGGACTGCAGCCCTTCAAAAGCAAAGCCTGCACAAGCTCTGGCTGTATATGGAATGGAATCCCTTGTTGGGCAGTTTAACTTCACCTGTCCTGGCCACTCCTTCCCACAGGTGAGACTTTTTATTTTCCACACCCCTAGTGTGGCACACAAGATTTAGCAGCAACCTTGGTCTGCACAGGAGCAGGTATAAGCAAGAGTCTTCCTGCATACTAGTAGTAACGGTAAACATCAGCGTTAGCACTTCTAGAAGCAGACACTGTCTGCAGACACATGCCATTAACTTCAGAAAGCACAGTTACTGAGAACAGACTTAGTTGGAAAGTAAAACCACTGAACTCAAACCAAGACTTTTCACAAACCTTAAAAACAAGACTCTGCTGCAGCACAATCCAGCTGTCAGCTTGAGGATGGACATTTTCTCTATTCATGTTCTTCCAAGTAAGTATTGAGAGAGGTTTCAGCACTGTCATTTTCTTGGGTAAGTTTTCTTTCTGTTCAGGAAGTATTCTTGGGGAATTGCATGAGTGACACCTTTATTCCCCATCTTCCCCCCCCCCCCCCTTTTTTTTTTTTTATTACATTGTTATTTCTGTGCCTTTAAGGAGCTTTGCTCCGTGAATCACATCTTTTTGAAACCTAGAGACTAAGTTTTGTAGGAATGCCAGTTACAGAACCTGAATCCTTATCAGAAAGACTCAAATCCCATTAGTATTGCATTTTGCATAAAATATTCAAAACGAATTATATATATATTTGCAGGGCAAAGGAGGAGTAAATTAGCAATTGGGCCAGGGGGGTGGGGGGTGGAATTATGTAGGAAAGCTTTGCCTGAAGTGTGTACCTGAGACTTGGGAAGTAATGCAGAATTAATAGGTTGAATTTGGATATTTTCTGTAGGTGGATGATGGAAATTGCACAGCACAGATGTGTAAGTAATGCACATACACTTAGGAACTCCGACCCATTGCTTCTGAAAAAGAGGAGAATCTACCAGGAAGAGCCTGACAATAACACTCAAAATAAGGCTTTAAGCCACATAAACACAAACAGCTCTCAGCAGCCATTATGGAGCCAGACTGACAATTTGGAAATTGGATTTTGGTGATTGCTTCTCCCCTCCTGCCCTCACTCATCACAAGGAATTTTTTTGTTTGTTTGTTTGGTTGGTGATTTTTTTTTGTGATTATATGGACAGAGGTTTCCATTGCATGACTTGCTTAAATACTGAACTTTTCAGCTTCTAGAGGATAAATCCACATTAAAAATATGTGTCTTCTTTGTGTGCTTCTGAAACCAAGTCCTTACATGGTTTAATTTGTTTATAAAATCTCAGAGATAGACCTGTGCTGCTGTAGATGAATCTGAAAGAACAGCTGGCTCAGACTAGATGCTGTGGATTGGAAATACTAATTAATGTTTTTCTAAAGGCTGTATTTCATAGTGCAAATCACCCCAAGACCAGGAGGGGGGAGAAAAAAAGATATTCACAGCAAGAGAGCAAGCATTGGAAGTGTTTGTATGCTCCTGAAACCTTCACTCAAAGGCAGCACAAATTTACCCATAGCTCTTCCTCTGCTTCCACATCCCTAAATGGCTCTTTGCAACAGATCACAGTGTGCACTTGGGGTAAACAATCCTTAATACAGAAAGCAGGAGGCAGTTAGGGCTTTTGTATCCCAGTATCTTGTCTACTCTCTTTCTGCTCTGGTAATTGCAGTGTTCCTTTCAAAGAAGGGAGTTGCAGGTAAACCTGCCTCGGGGAGCATGAAGAGCTGTGACTTTCTTCACCTTGAGGAATCTTTCTTCACGCCCTCCTGTAATGTCTTGGTAAGCAAAATTAACCAAATCTTGTGAAATCTGGAGAAAACAATTCCTCTTCACATCTGTCCAAATACAGAGGACGTGAAACCCCCATTTGCCTTGTCCTTGATCTCCAGAGATTAACGAGGGGGACTTAGTTGATTACCTGGGTCTTCTTCCAGGTGACAGCAGTCTTCTGGTCTTTATTTCAACCTCCAGTCTCTGAGGCATCAGGACTTCTGCCACCCTGGCAAAATTCTCCCAAATCAAATAATGCTCTAGCTTTGGTAGCCTCCCATTAGACTTTTTACTGTCTTACTGGCAAAGTGTCTCTTCCTTGCTGTCTGTCAAGATAGCTTCAACAGCCTTTCTCTTCTTTTACTGCATGTTAATAAGGCTGAAGGAAGGTCTTTCCACAGTACAGAACCCAGAGTTCTGTCCCTGTCTGAAATGATGTCTAACAAAATTGATAAAGGAATTAAATCTTCCAGCAAGCATCTCAAAGAGATGTGATATTTGTTTGCAGTTGATGTATAGTCTGCTCTGAATATGGGAAGCTAGCTCCCGTCCAGTGCACCCAGCATGGATAAACAAGTTGTCAGGCATAATTTTAATGGTGAAAATAACTTTGTGTGGGTGACAGAATGAGGATAAATGCATTTAATATGAAACCTTGTTTTATATATGGACACATAGGCTGTATTTCTCATAGATGATGGTATAATTTCTAAAGCATTATTCAGGTTTTGATAGCTCCAGTTCTGCTCAAAAGAGAATCCACCAGACCGTGTGGAAACTCTCCCCCTCCTTTAAGCCCCTCAACACATGGGCAAACAGGCAGCTGATGAAAATAGAAGCCTGGCAGGGACAGCAAACACCCTACAAGAGGCAGCCACTGCCTCCTCTTTGCCTTTGAGAAGGGGAACCGCAGCTGGAGGTGAGGACTTTGGCTGCGGGGTGCAGGGCTGCCCCAGCGGTGGGGCAAGAGCAGCTCTGTCCCCATTCTGCACTGGGAGCTGTAGCAGGGAGATGTTCCCAGCTAAGAAAGCTGGGAGATTTGTCTGCTAAGAAGGCTTGTGCTGGCCTTGCCCCATCCTCACCCATGTGAACCTGAACCAGACTACAGGCTGCAAGCCTGTGTTTATAACACAACACTGATCTCAGCTGAGCTTCTCCAGGAGGAGCAAATAAGCACATGAAGTAGTGCCTGATGTGTACCTGTAGCCTTCTGCCTTGATGCTAATGGTGATGATAGCAGCACAGTGTCATGCTCATTCTCTCAATCAAAATACAACAAAAGGGAAAACTCTCAATGATGCTGATGCTGTAATTTAATTTCTAATGGGTGTTCTGCTGTCTGAAACAAAGGCTCAGCATTGCCAGAGGGCACTTGCAGGGATATGACTAATATAAACAAGTATTCCAAAGTGATTCTTCCTTTGCAAGCTGATCCCATGGTGTATTTACCTGAGCTATTTTCTTCTGGGGGTGCATTGGTGACACACTTCAATCAATAAACTAGATTTAGTCATGCACACGTGTGTCATAGCTTGGTGTTACTTAATTTAGTATAAGTCATTAAATATTTTTACCTCTGTATTAGGGTCAGGACAAGAGAGCTAATCAAGTTAGATTCACTAAGGCTTTAGATGCTGTACAAAGTACTCTCAAGATAATCTTCCATACTCAAACTTACTCCCCAGCACATGTGGCTGAGTCAGAAATACACAGGGGTCATGCATATGCACCCATTTACTTGTCAGATTGGTGAGACTAGTGTGCATGCATGCAATGGCAATATTAAACATTAAAACCTTCCTCATGTAAAAGCAAAGCCTTTCAAGGTGACAGCCAGAGCAGGGGCAGAGAATCCCCAGCCTGGTCTGACCTGAAGATCTTTTGCTGGTACTGATACACCATGGATGTGTTTCAGTGGCACAAAATACTGCATGGCTGCCTTGGTGTAGACTATGTCCACTGAGTTTTTAAAGCACAAGATGTATTAATGTATTAAAAGATAGTTACACTGGTGGAAACACCCTTGCTACACAGAGGCCTGGAGTAGAAAGACACATTTGGCACAATCATTTTATAAATCTTAATCTACTTAGCCTCTTTAGTATTCATCTTGTTAAACATGTACAGCACTAAATAAATTGGTGCTACTTAAATATTTATCAGGTGTCTCCCTGCATGTTTAAATAACATGCAGTCTGCTGGTCATAAACATCAACATTTTTCTTTACCCATCCCTCCAGGATCACAGAATCACAGAATGTCAGGGGCTGGAAGGGACCTTGAAAGATCATCTCCCTGCCAGAACAGGATCACCTAGAGCAGATCACATAGGAGCACATCCAGGTGGGTCTTAATATCTCCAGAGAGATCATCTGCATCTCTTGTTTTTCCCCTCAAAGGCTCAGCATCAGGGTCACTCCAGTAAGACTCGGCTGGGAGAAGCCAGGCAGGGTCTGGCAGGATGCATGGGAGCAGTCCAGGAAGCTGGGATGGAACCCAAGACCCCCTTAGGGCCAAAGCCCAAGTCCCTGGCACAGCAGCAGGTTCCCTTTGCCTAGGCTGACCCTGGGCTCGGCCACCTCGATCAGTTACTCAGTGCTGTTCCTGGCACTGAGCAGGCATTTTGGTGCATTTTTATTTAGAACAAGTTTTGTTTAGCCCTATGATTCCGAGTCTTGCTGTGGCTTCAAGCTGTTGTATTATCGTAAACTTTTGCTGCAAATAAGCTTTAAAAACTGGCTAGCATCCTTGGCAGGAAGCTCAAAAGCCAAAAGAAGTGAACTATTTTAATCTGAATCACAAAATCATAACAACAACCATTGACACAGGCTTGTCCCACCCACCGCTTCCACTGGGGGCTGGTGTATTTTAACAGCGTGAGAGTTTGTGCCAGGTGCATGCAGGGAATTCTAACTAGCATTTGTTTCCCACAGTGCTGGTGCCAGCCAGGCACTTCCTGCTGCCAAACGCTGGAAGAGCAAATTGTAGCAAAGGGTCCTGACAAGAGCACAGCACAGTAGAGACCTGGGTTCTGATACCAAGAGTGCAAGTTCTGAAAAATTCACTGGGTTCAGCAACGCCACTTTCAAGCAGCATGAGTGATGACAGGGCAGGATACACAACCAGTTACATTCAATAGCATCTTCCCCCCGAGGAACCGTGCACTCTTCAAGCATCTTTGTTTCCCTTTTGCAGGCAGAAAATCAATGAAGAGAGGTTATGGTACCTTTCTACCATATGTATCAAAAGTTAGGAAGAAAATGGACCAAAAAGTAAAAAGTCTCTGACTTCTAGCAACTAGGGAAACCAATGGTGTGTCTATCTTCTCATTGCGTGCAACAAGGTGGTTAAGTATCAGTGGTTCAGTGACAACCTCCAAAGGCACTTCAAGTGGGGTCTTGAAGGTCTGTGCCTTCCAGTACTTTCCTCAGCGATACAGATAAGGCAGTGGAGGATGTCTTTATAAAATATGTAGTTGATACCACTTTGGGAGACAGAGAAAGCATTTTAGAGTTATTCAGAATTATCTTTATGAACTAAGGAAGTTTTAAATCAAATATATGAAGTTTAAAAGAAGCAAAGTGGAGGGGGAAATAATTCAAGCACATGCAAAAGACAAACAAACAAAACCCCAACAAAACCAAAACAAAACAAACTAACAACAAAACCCCAAACCAAACCAAAACCAAACAACCTCCCCAGGAAATATTTGCCTGGGCAGCAGTACTTGCATAGGAGAGTCTGGAGTGTGCTTCAAGGCTGAGGATGCTATTATGAAGAGTGGAGATTCAGCAGTGCATGAAGAAGACTCTATGTATGGTATGAGACACCATCAGGTTGCATTCCTCATGAAAGGAACCATCAGCTGGAGTTTCAGGGCTACACAGGGGAACCCTATGCTTTAAAGGACATACAAGTTGGAGAGAAGTCACAAAACAGAAATGAAAACATTACCCTCAGGATAGCTGAACTGGGCTTTAATCCAGAAAATGGAAGTCCAGGGGAAAGACATGGTAACATGTTCCAGTGCATGTTCCAGTATTTCAAGCACTGTAATAAAAACTATGACAATCAATTATGTTCCATGTCCACTGAGGGAACGATGAGCAGAAATGAACCTCATTTGCAGCAAAGAATATTTAGGTTAGATATTAGGGTAACTTTCTAATTATGAGCATAATTAAGTGTTGGAGCAAACTGCCTGAGGGACACAGTGAATCTGCCTGTGAAAGGAGGTGCTGGAGTGCAGGCTGGGCAAGTGCCTCGGGTTGCTGTTGGCAGACTTTGCAGCTGGGGATCCCTCCCACTCTGTTTTGATGCCTTCTGAGATCCAGTGCCTAAACGCAATGTAATACTCCTGACTGTCTTAATATTCATCAGGTCTTCTCGGCAGCTTTTAGAGCAAAATGAGAGGCTGAAAGTTTCCTCCAACTGATTAAACAACTCAATTGATAAGACTGAATAAAAATGGTCACAAGTTCAAAATTACTTCATACTACGATCAAAGCACTGCTAAATTTGTGCTAAACCTCTTCCTGCCCACCAAGAAGAACTGACACTCTGCAGGCTTGAAATACAGCAACTGAGGCAGCCTGGATACAAAGGTTAACCTAGACAGATTAATATGAGCTCACATAAAGCTCTTAATGCTACTCCAAATGCTAATAGTGAGTGACAGTATAGGGTTTCCTGGAACTGATTTAGAAAGACGAGAACCACTGGCAATAAAAAGTCTGTTTATCTAATAAGAAGAGCAAAAAAATCCTTAATTACCCAGCAATTTAACCAATTATGATTTCATTTAACAGACAAATCATTTCTAAGCATGCCATACATCTGTCTGATTTCCCAAGACACTGTAGTGTACCATACAGTGCTCTTCAAGCAGGGCTCCAGAAGCACTTCCAAAATATACACTGACAGAAAGCTGTGAAAAAAGGCAAGTTTTATTACAATCATTTTTACAACTGGTAAAGTGAATTGCTGAAAGTGCTGTGTTTTTCTCAATATGAGAAAGGTTTTAGCTTCACCATGTCCATTCCCTAGCCTTTTGTTCCAAGACTTAGGATACAGGAAATGATCCTCAATGTTCTTCAGCATATGAGTCATCTATGTTGATGCTTTTGAAGCATATGCACATCATTTTTTTCTTTTTAGTTAAACTATCCATGTGATTTTGCTTTTTCTTCCCCCCCCCCCCCCCTTTTTTTTTTTCTTTTCACTGAAATAAGAAATGCAAGATTGTTGTGATAATGGTAAAGGCACAATGGGAATTTGGAGAACCTCAGGGAGCTAAGCCATTTCACTGAGTGTTATCTAGGCTCACAAATATAACAGCAGTTCCTGGCAGCATTGCAAATCTTGCTTCAGGAGCAAAAATGTCTTAGAAGACCTTCCCCCCTTCATTCACAATACTTTGTGAATTAAGTATTACAAAATTACAAAAACGGAATCATAGAATTGTCAGAGTTGGAAGGGACTTCAAGGATCATCCAGTTCCAGTATCTATTCCCACGCCTGAGCAAAATTTGTTTCCTAGCCTTTCTGGGGAGTCCCACAGCTTTCACATGGGCAGGAAGTATTTTTCGTGTGATCTTTCTGCTCTTGCTTTGGCAACTCTTGGGCAGAATTAACATGCACAGGTTTGGTTTTTTTTACAGTGTTTTGCTCTGTGTATTGAAATATTCTACAAGCTACATAAATCCATTTACAAAACCACTGCAATGTGCATGTTTGGGAATGTGAAACAGCTGCTAAAGAAAACTCAAAAGACATCTGACGTGCACTTTTTAATTGCACGTCTCTACTGTAGCAATTCTCAGATAGCTTATATAGAATATATATATGCATATGTTTTACTGCAGTGAGCTGTGCATTACTTTTTATAGGATGATTATTTCTGCAACTACAGCATGATTCTGGAATTTATTTATTTCCATTACTACAAATAGCTGAAGGCAAAACCTACAAATCTGCGAAAGCAAATATTTGAGCCTGTACAGAGGCAAATGAACAAAGTGCAACTGACACTGGGAACCGGTAGCCTTGAGAAAGCTTAACCAAAATACGGTGAAAATTGCTTTGTTTTGTCCAGATAACATGTGCTATGTCTTTGTTTTCTGTGCCTGTGTGGCCTTGCTTTCCCAGGCTAAAGGGTGCAGACTGCTGGACACGCTCAAGTGAGCAACCTGCACCTCAGACTTGACTGTTCCTTGAACTGTGCCAATCTGGAGGCAACACCTGGACTAATACTCATACAGCCAGAGACTGGAAGCCTGAGCAAAGAGCAAACCAGCATGACAACACGGTTGTACTCATCAGCTTGACCATGAACTAAAGCACAGAGCAAAGGAGGTTCTAGCCTGCAGCAGGGCAGCACCAAGAGGCACACTGAGGCTCTCGGAGCGTGAGGCTGATCCTTGCTCTGCAGACTGCACAAGTGAGTGATGTGCTACCTCTTAGACTGGATTTTAAAACTACACATTGCATTTAAAGCAACAAACCTCAAGTGTCCTCAGACAGCACAAATGTTCTCTGTTCTTAAATGCTTAGTGTTGCTATGAAATACTTATGATACAGAAAATCATTTGGCATTCTGAATTACAAGCAGACAAAGGAGCAGAGCTAAAGGTCAGATTCTCTTTTTTATGACTTGCATTCTTCAACAGCGGAAATACTTTTCCCTTTCTTGGTCTTTCATAGTTTAATCAGCAGGGATGTGGAATACAGGAAATAATAAATTACTGAGAACATTAGGCAAAGAAAAAAAGCCAGTCTTCTCCATAATATTCTGAAAACATCTTCCTTGACAAATAAAACAAACAAATAAATAAATCCTATTATATTATGGAGTAGAAAAAGACATTTTGCTTGGAGCATGTTATCATTGGGGCTGCAGTCTTTTCCTCAGCCATAATGAATATTTTAGTGTTAAACTTGTGAAGACCAAGGAGGGAGCTGGGGCTGTGATGCAGCAAAAGGCAGAAGCTGCACTTCTGTTTTGCTTGATAGCATCTTGTGGCTAGTAGGCTGCTATCCCAACTGTTCCATTGAAGGTGGGACTAGAAATGGTATCTATTTCTACTAATAATGTGAAGTTTAACATGAGAAGAGAGAGGGAAAAGTTTACCACCTAGGCTAGAAGCCTGGACAAAGAAACAATAAAAGTTGTTCTCTACCCATGCTATAAGAAACGCAGAGATCAGATACTCAGCATGCCCCTGTGAAAGGCTTATAAAAAGCAGTTCTTTTACTACCCTGGTAATAGATTTCCAGCTGAAGCACAGTCTCTGTAAGATAAATCATTATATCTTATATAGTTCATTTGAGGAGACTTGCACTAGGTGTAAAGTTAATAATAGAAACTAGAGCGGAGGGGCCCTGTCAGGTTAATCCTGTGATGTGTGTTGTTCATGAGCTCCCTGCAAGACATTGTAGGTGGTGGACTCACTCTCCCTGAAAACATAATGAACGGACACCTTCCTTTCTTCTATTTTGTTGTGCTACAGATTATTTTATACTGATATTAAAAATAACCTTCTTCCAATCTTCTTTACCTACATCAGACAGAATTTACTCCTCAGCAAGCAGACAAAAGAAGGTCACAGCAGCAGCTAAGCTCCTAAGGTAGGATTACATTTTGTGGGAAGCATGGGATGGTTAACCAGTGATCAGGGGACTTTTGCTTGTCATAGGGCTACAAAGAAAGATGAAAACTGATTTTTTTTTTTTCTTTCCTGGCAACTGACTATCAAGATCAATGATTTTGATTCTGTGCTAGCTTTCACGAGTGTACTTGGTTTGGCTGATTGTTTCTGTAGTGTTGTATTATTACTGACATACTCTTCTTAGATGCATAGCTTGTTTAAACTGTGTATTACAGCTTCTCCTGCCTCTGTCCAAGCAGTCCAGCTCTCAGCAGAGATAAATAAATGCACTGATTAAACCTAAGCCAAATCAAATAAATAAGACAGAAGAGGGACTAAAGAATCTATCAGTCCTAATCTCCCCATGTCCCTACCTGTAGCCCAAGGTGAGGCAGCAGGTTAGGCTCAGTGCTGTACCACATACAGCTGCTGGCAATTAACATGTGCACAGGTGACCTTGTTAGCCAGGACTTAGCTTTGTCACTGTGCCTGAACCCAGTCTGGTTGCAGCCCACAAGATACCAGCATACCACAAGAAACAGCCATAAGAGTAGTCAGCAATCAACTGGTCACAAGCAAGGAATTGTCAGTAGTTGAGAACAGATCTGATCCATGGTCATACCCTCATTTCTGAGGGTAAAGGCACCCAAATGTGTGTGCAGATATTTAATCTCTTCTTTTCTTTAAGGTGAAATTACACTTGTGCAGCTTTTCAGGACTTCATTTGAAAGCATTTACTTAAGGTCATAAGTTGCTTTCTAACTGAAATACCCTTGCTGATGTGGTCACATCCTCTATCAAATGGCTCATTGTGTGCAGTTCCCACAGAAAGAACCAGGAGTTGCTGTTTAGGACCTTCATGTCACCAGGGAAGTGCAAGGTGCTGGAGCTAGAACCAAGCCACGCTCCTTTTGTTCCAGTGTCAAAAAGACATGTGCCTTTCACATTTTAATTTCAAGCATTCTTGACATGGTAATTTATCAGGATGTCAAGTGTCAAAGCCTCCAAGCAGAAATAAAACATAGAGATGATGGAAAAACAGAAGTGAGGGGGGAGCTCATCAAAGAAGCTACAAGCTCCAAGTACGTGCATCATGTAATCCCTGTCATTTTGCATTTTTGTTTAGCTGTAAAATCTGTTACAGCAACTACTAGTGGTTTCCTCAGATGAAAAGCAATGAATGTAATTTTAAAGTTCCTTGATGAGCTGTCATGCAGATCTATCACAGTCATGAGAAGGGGGCACAGCAGAGCATAATGGCAAGACATGTGCAGCTGACAAAACATATACTCTCTGAAGGCATCCTAAAGTGATATACAGCAGGATAAATCTACCATTCAGATTAAGGCAAGCCTCAGTGAAATCATATCCTAAACTGGCATGAATCAAAGGTCTACAATGAAATGTCATGTTGTCTTCTAAGTTTGGGAATGAATGTGAGTAAGATTGCCCATTTATTTTTTTTTTATTTTCCCTCGGGGGAAGAAATTAAGCAAATACATGGCAGGCTATAGCACACAGCAATTTTGCCATTTCCCACCATTTTTATGTATCCTAATAATTCTTTCAAATTTTATGTCTTTTGTGTCTAATACAGCAACATGTTCCTCCTTCCTGCTGTAACCCCATTTTCCTGCTCTCCCACAGCCTGCAGAGCCTGGGTTAGCCTGGCCCCAGACTGGAAGAGTTCACAGCTCAGAGTTTGGACTGTGAAGTCACTCAGTCCATAATCCCTTAAGCCTTGTATCCCACAGGAGAATTAAGGATAAGGAGGGATGCAGCTGGGCATGTTGGAGCGAAACAGCACCAATGGGCAGCTGAGCAGATGGAGGGCATGGGGTATGTGGGTAGCTGGAGGGTGCTGCTGGGCAGAGTTAATTGACTGGGAGGGCTGTCAGAATCCAAAGCCAGACCTGAAGGGAAGAGGTAGCATCGGGTGGTAGGAGGGAGAGGAGGTAGGGAGAGCTAGGCAGAGTGAACAGTGGCAGAGAGCAGGGAAGGACTTGGAAGCTGTAAACCAGCTTGGCAAAGTGAGCACACATTGGGCTAAAGGGTAGAGCTGACAAGAGGGATAGGTAGACTGGTCAGATTTCAGGGTGTTGGTAGGATTCACTCTTCCTTCTGCTCTTGGCAAAGGGCCCTGTTGCACTATGGCCCTGGTGCAGAGAAGGCACACTGCTCCTCTCCCCCACTTCCATGCACCCTTCTTTCCCTGAACAGACAGAAGAAGACTAAACACAATATAAGAGGCTTTCTAATTAAACCTTTTTCTTTTTGGGAGGTGGAAATGTGGGAGTTATGATTTTAGCTCTCTGCAGGCAATACTATGCATATCTTAACTCTAGCTAATGAAGAAGGTTATTTATTTAATAGACCTTTAATCATGAGCTCTACTTAAAATCAATTACGTCATGCAACCATTATAGCTAAGCTCTAAATCTCATGTATCTTCCTGTTATCTGAGGATTTTCCTCTGAGATAACAGAGATGATTGATATACAGCCAGATTTTCAAATGCTCACCACAGAACAGGGGCCAGGTTTTTCATCCAGCTGTTCCTGTTTTGGATGCTTACAAAGCAAGTTTTTGAAGTCCTTAGCACCTACTGTGGTGTGGTTTGAAAGACCACATCCTCATTTACGTGAGCAGTTAGGGGTTTAGCTGTCTCAGGAACCTGACCACGCACACCTCAGTGCTGAGATAATTTAAGTTTTGGCCACAAAGCATAAAGCTAGAAAGCATCCTGATTAATTTTAGTCCAATTGCCCTAAGGCACAAAGGACCACAGATAAATGATGGTGCAGTCCCTGGAAGACAGGTTTGTTGTTGCTCTCTGAGCCTGCTAAGGCTCCACACCATTTTCGTATGTTCAGTTTCTCTGCTGTGACTGTCCACTGTGGGTGCAAACCACAGGCACATCGTGGTGCACATCATTTGCAGTGCCCACAGACAAGTGCCAAGCAGGTGAGTGTGCAGCTAAGTGAGCCTGGACACAGTCGTGATTTGGATGGCAGGCAGACAAGGACAGAAGGGATGGGTTGCAAACTACTGCAGTATTTCCCAGTTTACAGTTGCCCTCCTCTACCTGATGTGCAGTTAGCAAAGAAGAAACATCAAGGAAAGGTCAACAGCTGCTCAGAGCACTTTCAGGTCAGACATACACTTGAGGTTGCCAGCAGTATAATGGAAGGCAGCTGAAGAGGTCATGCTTCCATTTACCATCTCACTGTGACAAGCTTTGACATTTTAACTGCGTACTACTCACAGCACACATTTTCAGTACCTAATACAATACAAATTATCTTAACTCAGTCACTTTCAGAGACCTTAGGCAAACACACTGCATCAGGCTAGACAGCAATAGCACAAATAAAGTCAGATGTCACTGGAAAGCTCTCCTGTATTCATAGCATCCATTAAAAAAAAAACAGGAAAGCTGTTACATATGGATAATACTAATAAAAAACCAAGTGTTTGCTTAGTCTGCTGAAGCAGTGCCTCCATTAACAGTACTGGTCTTAATTTACTTTCAATTCTTCTCTGAAAACTACTATCTCTTTACTATAACTCTAGTTATGTGTCCTTATTTATGTGATCTACAGACGATTCTCATCTAGAAGTCCTGTAGTAGCCTACCATAAATGACAGTAAACCAATAACTTGTATAAACCCATAATCCAACCGAAAATTCTACTGGTTTTGATTTCAGTAAAGCAAGATTTCCTTAAATTTAATTCCATGTTTTTCTCTTCAACGTTTGAAAATTCTCAAGTTCCTACAGACTATTCCATCCCTGTGGTTATTTGGTGAGAGCCATATGCCTTTGCTCTACAGTTTAAAATCAGTTAATTAGGCCAATGAGATGTGACTTTTCTGTTTTAACCCTGTATGGAAGCAAGGCAATCTCATTAAGGGTGTTGGGTACTCACAGCCCATTATTTGGAAGGAATTCTGAACAATTTTTCATCCAAAGCTTAAGACAGGAGCTGTGCTTGTGGATCTGAGAACTATCTAGCTAATTCAACACATCTGTCTTTATGTCAAGATGTTCTGTGTTTTCCCCAAGACTTTGCCTCCTCACTGGCACACAGCTTGGGGTGCATATGTGATAAGAACTAGGTCAAGATCTTTCCTTTGAGCCTCATGTCATTCCATTTTTTGGGTTGTACCACTTCATATCTTCCTGCTGAACAAGTTCAGGATTAGCTGTGGCCAGAACAATTGTTCTTTCTATGTGTAGCCAATGTGACACCATCTTCTTTGAGGTGCATTGCTGGCAAATGCCCTGAGCTGCAATACAAGTAGATTTCAGCAGCATTGAATACCGCTTGTGGGAAAAATGCTTGATGTTTGGCCAAACTCACATCAGCAATGAAGATTGCTGCCATAGCCTTGACTTCTTTCAGCCTGCCAGACAAGACACTAACCACCTTCTTCATCACTGTTTTAAGGACTTCCAAGGAACCAGAACGACCTCGGATCTTCACAAATTTTTGCTTTGCCTCGAACTGTGATGCTGAATCATGGGGATGATCTAGTGAGAGAGGTAAGAATCATATATATGTTTTAATATTGCAATAGAAGAACCATACTAAAATACAAAAATTCCAAATAAAACCCACAAAGGGCAAAAAGAGGAAAATGCAGGAGCCTTTGAAAGCCCATGTTACTGTATTGAAACCTGTAACAAAAGTGCTTCTTATTTTACCCATAAATCACTGACCCTCAAAACAAAAAACTATTTAGAACAGGGGTACCAGACCTAAAAGAAATTATAATCCCATCGGGAATAAGGAAACCCTTTGGGAAGGGCAAAACAAGAAGTTTTTTCCAAATGCTAATGGGGTAAATCGCCTCGATGGGAAAATCAACCCCACTGGAACTCCAACCTAGCCCTTGGAGAAATGGCCAAGGAGGGATGGCACTGCCACACCTACTGGAGGAAAGGAAGAATGTGCCAGGGCGCTTCAGGACACTTTCCAGGTCATGTCCCGCTCAGAACCAGCCGGGCCCGGCGAGCAACAGGTCGTCGGCAGGGGTGCAGGTTCATCCTGACTTGTTTGGCCGCCTTTAAATAGTCGTGACACGATGCCTTTCCTTGGCACGATGCACAGCGTGTCCTTTCGGGGTTAAACCCCTCACGCTCCTCCTCTTCCTCCCCACTCATTCTCAGCTTGCCGGGGTGGTCCCGCAGCCCCGGGCCGGGGCAGAGCCCGCCCTCCATAATCCATGAGCGGGCGGCACCACCAGCACCGCCGCCGCGGCGCTCTGAGGCGGCAGGCGGAGCGGAACGGGCCGAGCCGTACCGTGCCCTGCCGCCTCCGTCTCGCTTTCTCCGCTTGGTCGGTGAGTGCTGTCGAGCCGGGGGAGGTAGGTGAGGAGGGGTCCTGAGGCAGCGCTCTCCCGCTGTCGCCCTACCCGAGGTGGGACCGGGAGAGGCAGCAGGTGGGGGTGGGGCTCCTCTGCTTTCCTCGGCTGCTCCCGCTGCGGGCAGCAGAAGGTCCTGGCCGGGAGAGTGCGGCTGCGGGGGAGGAGGGCCGTTTCCCGGCGGGAGGAGAGGTGTCGACGGGCGGGAGCTCCGTGTAGGAAGCCGGGTGAGAGAGGACAGGTCACCGTCGGGGTCGACGGCTCCCCGAGGGAGTGGGGCTGCCTGCGGGGAAGGGTCAGTGGAGATCCCCGGGGAGCTCAGCGAGGGCTGGGAGAGCGACCAGTGGGATGGAGGCGCTGAGCGGGGAGCCATGGCGAGGGTGAGTTGGGGGCAGAAGGAGAAGTCTGCGCTGAGGGCAGTCGAGGAAGCGAGCTTGCGGGCAGGAGCGGCTCTGCGGGAGGGATGCGTTTGGCCAGGGGGCAGGAGCTGCGGCATGGCAGGGCGGGTGTGTGGCGGCCCGCGGTGAGTGCGGGCGGATCTGCCCGCTAAAGAGAGCGGGGCGGCGGGAGCGCCCGTGGGAGTGGAGCGGGCTTCCAACCCGGCCGGCCGTGTGTGGCAGGGACGGCTGAGGAGGACCCGGCTGTGAGTCTCCGGCTGCTGAGTAATAGAGTGGCGGGAGCAGGGTGGAGACAACCCTGGACATCTCTGGGGAGAGGAGAAGGAAGGCTTCCACGGAGGGCACCTGCCTGGAGCGAGGATTGAGGTGGCGGGCGGTGGGGCCTGAGCTGCGCGGAGGAGGAAGCTGAGGGGAACGAGGACACCGTGCTGGCCTCGAAATCCGCTCGTCAGGGGCGGAGACAGGGAGGCAAAACCCTGACTTGGCTCTGCGGTGAAACCGGGGATGTGAGGGGGCAAGGGACCCGTCCACTTCTGCCTTGGGTTCCTGCTCGGTACGGCAGCCCGCTGCGGCGAATGCCTTCTCCGAGGGAGTTAGTTGAGGCGGTGCCGCTGGCGGCTTGCGGCTCGGCGTGTACCTGGGCAGAGCTCTCCAGCGCATCCCAAGTGGCCAGACCTTTTTTTTGGCTGGGGTGAGCTCTGCTGTGAGCTGGGGACCTCATTCGAGAGCAGAAGAGAAAGGACAGTTGTGGTAGTCCTCGTGTGCTGTGCCTTCCTCTGCTCACACATGCAGGGGAGCAACTAAGGAAACTACCACATCGGTCGGTTTTCCAGCAGAGGCAGAGCTGCGGTGCCCGTGCTAGTATGTAGTTTGCAGATCAAGGACTAAGCAGCGTGGTGGAGGAAGAGGTCTCTACATTTTTAATAATATGAGGGAAGATAAAGGGAAGACTTGTACTCGGGGTCTGTCGTCACAGTGTCTTGGTACTGGGACGTGTTCTCAATCCTCATCATTTCCTATTTACCAAAACCCTGCCAGTTTATGGACTGGCTTTACTGTGTTTTAGATTTTCTATTTGATGATGTTCTCAGTGAGTACTCTGAATGCTAGGCTAAATGCCCCACTTAACTACAACAAGAAATGTTTAACTTGATATTAAGTTAGTGAAAGATTTAAACACTTAGGCGGTCAGCTAAAAATCAGACCTCACTTGGAAGTGAAGGAAGATGCCTCACTTGGAATTTTTGCAGATCTGTTTCTGTTGTTTGTGAATGACTAAGATTTGTAAAATAGTAGATTTTTGTGTGTGTGTGTGCGCGTGTGCTTCTATTTATTTATTTATTTTCATGTAAGTAGCTACTCAGAGTGAGCTGAGTTCTGAATATTCTATTTTCCTGATTTGAGCACTTACTTTTTTGGAGCATATAGCAAGAATGTCAGATGCATACTGAGGCCACCTTATGTGGCAGATTCTATTTTTCAAGTGCTGCCAGATTCTGTTCTGCAGTCTGCACTGCTTATTAGGTTTACATGCTTCCTACTCCTCCTGTGGCAACAGGTTGTAATTGTTGGGAACCTTAGGACAGCTTGCCAGCATCTAACCTTGCTTTCTGTATTATGTCTCTCAAATGGGGAAGTAGTGGTGTGGAGTTTTTTTAAGGCATGCTTAAGAGTTTTAGTCTATCTATGACTCTGGTTTGTGGCTGTTTCCATTGATTTCACTCTTCTGGTGGTTACTCTCACTGGAGCTGTCTCACTTAAGGGACTTGCATTTTCAAGTGACTAAATGTAACAAACATAGCCAGAGCCTTTCTGTTGGCTTTCTATGGACAGCAGCATCTTCCCCCATCCCATCCCATCCCATCCCATCCCATCCCATCCCATTGTGGTTTACCAGCAGGCTCCCACACTGAGCTTTAGTAGTCTAGCCTCTGGTTGACTGAATTTCAGTTCACAGGGTTAATCATCATTGCATCACTGCACTGCAGCGTGTTTGCATGAATTCCAGTGTTAAACAGAGGGAGGCCAGTCCTGTTGAAACAAAAGAGCTGGATGTCCTGCTGTGTCTGAGCTCTTGTACTTAGAGTTGATGCATCATGGATGCAGTTGCTGAACTTCTGCATCTCTTGCTCTGTCTCTTCTTCTCCCTCTTAAACTTACAGTGCAGTTACTGAAGCTGTGTTGGTTTTGGAAAAAAAAAAAGGCAGTATTTTTAATACCAGGTCACCTCTATTGGAGATAATACTGATAATACCGCAGCATGCTTGGTAGAAGGAAGATGGTGTTCTCCACAGATAGTGTTTAAACCCCAGGAATTATGCTTAGTGATGTGTATGTGTGGAATATTGGTAACAACCACAGAATAAAAAGCAGAAGTTCCAGTCTTTCTGAGCTGGACGCTTGCAAGCCACACAGAAAATAAATTAAACATGCTCAGTGTTGTAGATCTTATTGGGGTTGTGTTTTGGTGGGTGTGTGGTGGTTTTTTTTTTTAAATCAGTAATGAAACTGGTGTCTTATTTGATAATTAATATAAGCACTTCAAAGGTTCACACTGCTTCTTTTCCTTGATTGTTTACTTGAACTTGGGGAGAGCTGTACTGACAGTTACTGTAGCTCACTGACTGCAGGGATGCCATGCTGTTTCTGAGGAAATGAGATGACCACCTGCTGCCACGAAGAGTACCATAAACTGCTTTGTAGTTCTTTTAAAAGTGTCACTGGTGTGTATGTCATTCCTGAAGTTCTCACAATTAAAAATTTCATGGATAAATTTGTCCTCTTTAATGCTGTTTGTCTGGCATGCTTAACTAGTAATATCCTCCCAGGTAAGTTTCTGAAGAATATCAAAGTAAGGACAACTGCTGGGAGCTGTTTAGATCTCTAGTTATTTTCAGGTAGGTTGAATACATATTGGGGGTGGGGGGGTGAAGGCACTGAAAATTATCTTGTAGGCTGTAGAAAACTAGTCTCAAGATTTTAAAAAAATTGTAGCAGGAAAAAGAATGTTTTGGAGCTGGGCTCCAGCCCTCTGATCATCTTCGTGGCCCTGTGGTCAGTTGCTTTATTTACCTGGGAGAGGCTCTGTTTACATTTCTTAAGTGGTGATTGATTGAACTTCTGTGATTTTTGTAGATGCAGAACTTTCTTAGCAGGTGTAAGCATCCAAAACCATCTCCATGACACTCTGCCTTAGCAAGCTGTGAATAAAAATTGTTAACTTCTCTGGTTCTGAAGGGGAGCCTTGAGATGGTTTGTGTTAATAGAAGGTAATTACTGACACCCATTGTCACCTGTCAGGAGGGTGAAGTTTTGCTGTTTTTTAGTTTAATTCATCTGTGATGAATTATTTATTTTCTGAATCTTGGAGGACAATTAAGATTAGCTGGCATTCACAAGGTTTTACTGGAAGGCTGAGATTCAAGAAGCTGCAGGATATAACTTGTAATAATTGCCATCAACTACAGTACCATCAGGTGGCTGATTAAATGCATTGTTTAACTGTTGTGGCATGACCTATTGTATGCAGTCAAACCCGCAATTCAAACATTGTTTCCTTAGTTTTGTTTCCCTTGGAGCTGTCCCAGTGCTCTTTGTTTGTTTTTGAAAACTCACTGACCTGGAACTATGCATAATTATTGTGTTGTTTTGGTTTTTTTTCCCCCTCCCTCTTCCAAGTAGTGTGTGTAGTAGACCGCATTATTCACAGACCTCAATATTCCCTTTTTCCTTGTCTGTTGTATACTTCAGTTGCTTTTACACCTATTGATCAGTTTCCACAGACCATTGCAAATTATCTTACACTTCTCCCATCTGCTTACACGCACTTTAATGAGCTCTTTCTTGTTTTCACCAGAGATGGTGTGCTGAGTCATTTCCCTGAGCGGCTTCTGTACCACTCCAAGACTACATTGAAGAATAAAACGTGTGAGGGCACACCAGCGTTTCCCTGACTAGAAAGCCAACTCTCAAGTGAATGTATTGAAGATTCTAGACTTGGTGGGACCAGTATCTACCTCCAGTTTTATGAATACTGCTAGCCATGGCTGTGGAACTCTGTTTGCTGTTCCTGCTGTTTTGTGGAAGTACTATTTCAGAGGTACAGCCCATATACAAACCTCCTCCTGGGACTTTGGATTTTGGATTTGTACCAGCCAAAATGTATGATACAGGTGTATACCATGAACCTGGGCCAATAGGGATTCTGTTTAAAGTAGTCCATGCATTCCTCTACTTAGTGCAGCCAAATTCTTTTCCTCAAGGTAAGCAGATAAACTACCTTTTTTTTTTTTTTTTAAATGAACTTTTGTTGTCGATGTGTTCACCCTATTGTAGGTACCAAGACCACAGTTTGAAAGTAAATGGCTTTGTTAGTAGTATGTGTTATGTCCTGGAAATATGTGAAATTCCATTAAAAAACAGTGTTTTTCTGCTAGATGTAGTTGGGGGAATGTTGTTAGTGGAGGTGAAATGTTGAAATTTCACAGAAGTTTACTTACGGATCTCAGAGTTGTTGGTGATGCACTTGAGGCTTTTTATTCAGTGATACCTTTTCTTGAGTATGCTCAGTGGCATGAGATAGGAGTAAAGCATAAACTGCTTTGTATTTAATATTAAATCCATACCAGAGTGTTCTGAGATTTACATATTATGACGAACAGTCAAATGGTTATAATATTATAGGATTTAGAAACAGAAACCTAGCAACTTAAAATAAATTCAATTTATCTTTGTGCATCCACAGTTATATGTAAATTCTTATTCTATTGTAAGCTGTCAGGAATTGAAGCTGTTTCTTTTATTCAGATTTTTTCCCCCCCTCTTTCCTACTTAGTTGTCCCTTCTGAAGGAAAAGTTATCAGTGTATGCTTACTGAGGTTGCACTGATGAAAGAGTGCTTTAGGAACTCCATTTCTGGATGTGGTAGTTGTATCAGTTCTCCAACATGCTCGTCTTCTGCACAGGTCTTACACAAGGTGCATTGAGGGTGACTACATGAAGCTATCATCACCTTTTGGAGGAACTGTTTCCAGATAGCTCTGGTTTTGTGACATCTTTACTTTCATTAAATATGCAGATGAATGTTTTGCCCCTCTGCCAGATTCTGTATGTTAGGATTGTCACCTGCTTTCAACTCCTAGAAATGTTCCTTCATTTCACCTGGAGCCCTGCTTGAATGTTTAGTGGAAACTTGATTTCACTGAGGTGTTTACTGTATATTAACAGGAATTTGATTATGACTTTATGTCAGATTTCATATTATGTGTCCTAAGCATGTAAGTAATTAAGTGTAGAATTTATGATCAAGGTTATTGATCTGTGGGACTGCTTGTAGCAAGTTCTTCATCAAGCAGGCGTTGTGAATACCAGCGTAGAAAAGAAAGGAGACATCTAGAAGTACATAACTTTTTCTTACCTTCCAAGCTTTGGACACCATGTACCTCTTCTTCCTTCCTTGCAGATACTTTTTTGCCAAATCAGTGATATTTAGCAGTCTAGCTTTGATTATTTGCAGTAGGTGCAGTCCTTTTCCCATGCCCCCATGTCCCTCACTGCAAAATGCAGATTTGACGGATCATGTCGGTTTGACTCATACCATTTAATTGGTTAATCCTCATAATCTCTTTTGCCATATGCTGTTCTCTTTTCACATTCAGTGTACTAATGCTGTAGTTACATATTTGAAATGCCTTTTTTAAAAAAAACCTTAAACTGCCAACTTGAAATAGGGTTATTTCTGATTCAAAGATGAAAATAAACATAATCACAACTGGGCATAGAAAGCAAGCCTTTTGATGGTTCTTACTCAAAACTCTGTCATGCTGATTGTGTTAGTGTTTCAGAAGAGTTAGCTCCAGGTTGATGCCCAAGTGTACTACAGAGCTGTAAAAGAGAGGGGTGTGCTTCAAGTATTTGACTTACCAAAGATCTGTATGATTTGATGCCCTTAGTAGTCTTTTTTTTTTCCCCAATACTTGCATGTACTTGATGTTTGCTTTTCCAATCTACTGTTAGTATTTTTAGCTGTGAGAAGGGAAAGTGACAAGATTGTCTAATTGCATGTAGGTATTCCTGCCTTTGCAAGTTATTTCTAAGCTTTCAGTAGTGCTCTGATGGAGATAAATATGGTACAGGATAACACTCATCATCCTTCAGTCCCAAGTATGTGTTTTAGGAAGAAAGCTAGTGTGAGCTTTATACTGTTAGGGTAAAGCGTAAGATGAAGTACATCAGTCTTTGCAGCATGCAAAGTCCTTAAGAACATTTCCCAAAGCCTTAACGTTTATCTTAATGTTACTTGAAAGGGGTTGCTTCATTTAAATAAGAAAAAAAAAATCAGTCAAGGAGTACTTTTGAGGGCTTTTTGAGTTAAATCTAAGTTAGCGATTATTTACTTGCTTCTAATTTTGCTCATGCCAGCTGGTTTGTGGACATAAAACTTACTATTAAATCTAAATTTTGATTTAGTTATTAATGGGATTGAATATAGTGCTCATGTAAAGCATAGTAACAGAACCAGGTCAAGAAACTGCAACTCCTTAAGGGGTTTTTTTAATTGCTAAGTCTTGAAGACCAGCACTGTGCTCTTAGGATATGGCAAGAAACTAGGTCTAAAAAGTGACCTAGGATATGTGATTGTAAATAGATTCTGCTTTCAACTTCAGTGGTCAAATACTTGTGTCTTCACTAGATGAGGTATTGGTGTAAATGGGAGTGAATTTCCTCTCTGTTATTCTGTAAATTGTTATGTGAGGAAGCAGCTTCCACTTTGAGTTAATGATACACTGAGGTGGGAAAGATTGTTTGGTCACTGGTTTGCTATCTGAGGCTTGATAGGTCACTTGAATCTTGTGCCTTGGTTTTTTCATTTCTAAAATGCAGGTGGTGGTGCTGCTATTCTATATTGAGGAGTGTGTAGAATGAAGATGATTGTTCTTAGTAGCACCACTTAAATAAATGATAGGCAAATCACAAGTTGTCTTCTCAGCTGCCTGAGAGAAACATTAACAAAATGTTGTCACTTTTAGAACTTGTCATAAACTGAAACATTAGTAAGTCATTTCATGGTTATAACATGGTATATATCACTTGTGCTGGACGCCTTCAGATGTGAACTTGGTGTAGACAGGGCATGGTCAGAATGATCCTCTGGCTGCTATGACTATCTTATCGTGGTTTTGTCTTTGTTCCCATGGAAACGACTTGTTAGTTGTACTAAGACCATGTTAATCTGAGATTCTACTTGCCAGCAGGATGTGCACAACAAATCTTCACAGCTTGTTTCTTGTAAGGAAAATGCAAAGAGTTCACAAAGAAAGCGAGCTGGGAATAAAGCTCTTGATCCTATTTTTAGGTGAAATAAGACAAAGTTACAGGCCTCTTTACCTCACTCTGCTGTACCTGAAGGTACTGCAGGATGACTCTGCCACTTAAGTTACAACTGCTTCATTCCAGCTTCTGCATTTTTATTCTGGATCACCTTGCTTCCACTGAATGCAGGTACTTCCTAGGCAAAACATAGCCTAAAAAGTCAAATGTTCTATTTACCTGTGGGGAACAAGAACAAGCTGTGTTTTAAACCTGGGCTACACCACTCCGTTCTTCCTGTTTGTGGAGTCTCACTTGTTGAACAGTTCAAGCATAAGCCTAAGGATCAGAAATAGACTATTTTAATGCAAAGTCCTGTCTCTGATCCCTTTTGGTGTTCCTGGCCTCCTCGCTGTGTTAACCTTTAAAGCAGCTGCAAATTAGGGAGTTCAGCAAGTCAGTCTTGTGTTCCGTGACTCTGCAATTAGTGTCTCACATGAGTGTCCTTGGCAATTAAAACATTTTAACATAAAAAAAGAAAATCCCATAATTGGTGGAAAAATAGAGAGTGTATCTGTAGCTGGAGTAGAAAATGCATGTGTAAGTAGGTTTGTTGAGCTCCTAGGATCTTATTTTTTAAATTAAAAAAAAAAAAAAAGCTTTGTTAGACGTGAGATTCTAAGGCAAGCAATCAAAACCCCTGCTCAGTTAAAAACTCACAAAGTCAGATTTAAAAAAAAAATTAAAACTATAACTTCTTTGCCGTTTGGAACTACATAGTGCTTGTCTGCCCATTTCTGTTTGCTTCCTATTAAGTAATAAATTTTCCACAGCTCCTCCGGAAAAAAAAAAAAGGCATGTGTCTGGAAGTTGCAGCATTGGAGCTGAACTCAGTTTTGTGTAGCTTGTAATGCCCTTTTGTTTTTAAACTTTAGGTGTTCCCTGTAACATCGGGCATGTGTGCACCAGAATGTGTTCAAAGGGCTGATCTCTGGCTCTGACTTACATTGCTGGACTGCAGCATCTGCAGATAAGATACTGCTCAAGGTCTTGAAACAATTATGACCTTTTATGAAAACTGAAATTACAATGCCTTTTTTCCAGTTATGTGAATTCTCATTTTGAGTGTGAAACTGTCCTGATGTTACAGACTGCTTTTTTGAGCTGGTGTTTTGACAGCTAAACCCCTGTGCACATGGGTTGATTTTTCTTGAAGCTTGCATCCTGGAGCTGGGTTGGGAGCACAGATGTAGCTGCTAGTGCAGGAACTGAGAAGAAGGGAAGAAGAGCAAGACATGGCCTTTAGTAGGTTAGCTGTTGGACTGGCTGTTGTGAAATGACAGTTTCCGTAAGCTGTAGACTCAGTGCCTTCACCACATCCTTGTAACTGCTTTCTTTCCAGCACTGTTACTAGAGCTGTGGTGTGAATTCAGTGTAGTAGCTGAAATGTTTATATGAAGAATGCAGGTTTCAGTGACAAAGGTTATATATAGCAAGTAATGCTGGTGTCACTTAGGCAGAACTGGGATGAAGAGGGTGACTTGCAGGGCTCCTTTATTTGGTAATATGCTGTATAGATTGAAAGAAACTTCTTGTGTCTTAATGTTGGAAATCCTGGAGAGTATGGAGCAGCAGGAAGATACAGAATGAATTAGGCTCATTTCTCTGCCCACTCATACACATTTTAGGAAATAGTGTTTCAAGAAATCGTTGCTCATTTCATGCTGGAAAGTTAAGAGATGTTACTCTTGATGACATCCTCATGTAAGTAAGGAACAGTCTGAGAACAGTTCTGAAGCGTATTTAAGGTCTGCTTTTCTTATTTAGGCTTCGGAAGAGTAATGGTGAATTATTCCAAATGGCAGACTAACAGATTGCTTGTGGAAAGGATTTTTTGTGGACAGGGAGGAGACAAGTGTTAGGGAGGGGAGACTGAAACAGATTTATCTACTGGAGGCTACTGCGACAGACTACAGTTATGGACATTAATGGTGCCCTGATGTCTTCCTGCCTACTTCTTTTGGGTTGCATAAACAAGGAGTCTCTTCTGCAGACAATTATGTGGAAAATGTGCAAGTCGTTTTTAAATCAGTAGCTGATCATCTGAAACTATACACACATCTGGAATCCTTTCTCTACAGTATCCATAATGCTCGCTCTGATCTGGCTTACTGCTACCTGCCAGCTGCACCTAAAGGAAAACACATGCCTTGACAGCATTTGGAAAATGACAATCCAGCTTCACAACTGTTTGTACAGAATGGAGAAACTAATGAAAACTTGACCTCAGGCAGAGTCTGAGGGAGTTGGGTTAGTTTGTGGGGAAGGTGTTCAGAAGCGGCTACCACAGATGGCTGTGGTCGTAGGCTGGAGGGCAGTTCAAGCAGTAGAACCTCTTCGAGACTAGACGAGAGTGATAAATGCAATAGGCTTACAATTGTGTGGTGGTGAGACTTGGCTCATATTTTCCAAACCTAAACTGCTTTCCACCCCTTCCAAATTAGACAGCTGTGCCTGTCCTCTCTGCTGGGAATGTTTCCTGGCGAGTGGGTTGGGCATTTTCTGAGTAAGGTAAGAGCTGTCTCAGGAAATCTGAATGTTGCAGTGGCAACTACTCAGCTATCTTCACTCACCCACCATTTAATTTTGAGGAGCTTACCTATCCACATGGTGTTGAACCCGTTTTTCTTTTCTATCTCATAGTTGGGGAGAGGGACAAGGGGTGTCACTGAACTTACCTTGAATGTTTTCATAAGCTTCTAAGGGACCTCTCATTTCCCTCATCGAGGCTGTTAAGCATTTTGAGTTAATAAGGTGAGACGCTGCATGGATACTACCTGTTACTGGAAAAGCAGTTGCAAGACTTGCTGCCTCTCCTTTTTTATTACAGACCATCATAATTGGACGACATTAGCACTCTGTTGTTGTCTGACAATTTGCTTATATTGTCATTTACAGTGCAATAACCTCCTAGGTCTTGTTCAATGATGGCTTTAGTCGAAGTAATAGGAATTTGATACATCTTTGCAATGAATCTTCTTTCCATGGTATTTAGAGCCAATATTTAATTACATTGATAAATATGATTTTTTTTTCCCGTCCTTTTTTACCCTTTTTCTTTTTTGTCCACTTTCCATTTTCCCCCCCTCTCTGGAAAAAGAGAGATAATTCTGAGGTATCTCAGTGAAACTGCCAGAGTGCCAGTCACTGAGGTAATTAAAAGCTGGTAGCAGCAGGGCTCCAGCATGTCATTCCCCATTACCTGAGCTCATATTTACAATAATTCAAGTTATGTGATATGAGAGGATTTTTCCTCAGTTTACAGCAACTTCTGAGGAGAGAAAGGAGTAGAGGAAAAAAAAAAGGGCAATGCTCATACATTCTAAATATTTACTACTTTGATCAGTTACTAGTCCAGCTTGTCTACACAACCTATGCTGTCAAGAAGTTGTTCAGTCTCTGCAGCATGCTAAACCAGACAAGCATATACAGTGCATCAATCTAAATCTTTGCCCATAATCTCTTGTAAATCCTCACCAGATGGTGGCCTAGGGAGAACTTTAGGTAAGTGCTACAAAGTAAGTGGCAAAAAATAGCTGCTGTGGCACAAACAATGTGCTACAGAAGTTTTGTGGCTTTCAGAAAATGGGAGAATGCAGTTTCTGTGTGGAATACGTCTTCAAAGCTTTCTACTTGACTTTGTGCCTGAGTGATATATGCAAATTTATTGCAGCCTCCTAAGCAAAGATTTTTCTAAAGGCTTCTCCCTTTTTGTTCTTTTTCCAAAATTTCAGCAAGAACAGAACTTTCTTTGTAGTAAAGAACAACTAGAAAGGCCCTGCAAAGGTTATTTTCAGAAGAGAAATCTTTCATTCTAGGTGTCCTGTAACAGTCAGTAGTGTGACCATTTCCTTTTTGTCTTTAAACCTTTTCCTGACCAGGTTCTTTAATGCTTTCTGTGCATGTTAGTGGGAAGCAGAATGTGCCTAAACAGAAAATGTGGCTATGCTAAGGGAATAAAACCAAGTTTGGGGCAGCTTGAAGGTGTAAGAATTTTCTGTGGAAGGCTTAAAAATTACACATTTAGTCTTCCTGACTAATAACATTGACGAAGCTAAATTTGGAAAACTTCCCCTTTTTTGTTTTCTTCCATATTGTTTTGAAATTGGGGAACTGTTTGTATGCAGAAATGAAGGTTATTGATTGTTACACAGCAGTGGATCAGATAATAGTAATTTTCATTTCTTCAGTGGATCAATGGTATTTTCTGTGAGAAACGGTGCAAAGGGAGTTATATTCGTTTCATGTTCTGGTTACTGTAGCCTGCTTGTTCAGCAGCTGTTACTGATCTAAAAGTCCTTATCTTCAGCAGTTGCACTGTGCCTAGTCCTTCCTACCTGTGCCCTGGCTAAAGCTCATTCTGTTCAGTCCACTCCTGCAGTTTCAATCTTGCTCAGATCTAATCATCTCTTTGCACATTATTTCTTTACTGCAGATGAATAAAGAGGTGGTTGAACAGAGAATTTCCTGTCACCATCTCTGTGGCCTAAACAGGTAGTCTTGTGTGCAGGCTTTAGAAGGAAGGAGAGTAGGTGTCACTCAGGACCTGTGTTCAAGGTGAAGAAAGCTTTTTGTGAAGAAGACAAGGGTGGAAGTTGAACCATCCTTGGTGTTCTCAGTAACTCATGGGGGAGAAACTGGGAGTTACATAGAGGTAGGTTGCCTACAAGTTATAGACAGACTTTTTCTGTGAAGGCTGTTGTAGTTTGTTTTCTTTTCTTTGGGGAGACTATGGCTGTGAACCAAGTCTGTCTTGAGGGAAATGTGAAAAGGGAGTAAACCTTTTGAATCTGGAGTTGAAGTGGAAGCCTCTAGACTAAGTGAATGCATAGATTAGACTTCTCATCTGTGGTATCTTACTCGTGTTGGAGAGTGGAAGATCTCTTTACCTCTGAGACTTCCCACTTGGGCTACAGAGTGAGTTTTCTTCTTGCTCTGCAGAAAGAGGGCAGACAGCATGGAGTGAGCAGAGTGCCAGGAGCCTCTCAGCACTGACATATATGATGGCTTCTTTGGCCATCCACGGTACTGAGCCCTGGCCTCTCTCTGCAGTAGAAGCAGAGCCAAGTGGTTGCTGTGTGGTTAAGGACAGTGAGAGAGTCAGCAGAACTCTTAGGTATTTCAGTGGCAGTAAAGATGTAAAGATGCTACCTGCTGAAGGAGGCCTCTGCAATGAGAGCTAAATCTGACTGGAGTAAAGGCTAGTGGCAGGAGACTCTCTAACTTTGGGGAAGTAACCAAAGTCGTGCTCAAGTCCAAGCAAATAGCTTGCAACCTTGGTTTATTGATATTTTAGTAAAATTTGCTATGTGATACTGGAAATATTTATGTCTTTGAAAGGCTACTAATATAGCTTTGCTGATTTTCTTGGACTTCTGCAAGAGTTATTCGTTAGACTAAGTCAGAGGAAAAAATTAAGGCTGAAGTAATTTTAATTCATTAATTTCAAACTAATTGTTGTTAATTATTTATGACAGTAAATGTGATCGAACTGACCCATATTCAGAGAGACACTGAACTGTTCAGTGTCTGTAGTCTATTGACTATTGCAGATGAAAGGGAATGGAATAAAATGTTACCTCGTTCTAATGCATATCATGGTATTAAAGCAGCTATTAATTTATCATGTATATTATCTATGTAATTCTCTCCTGTTATTCTGAAAAAAACTCCATTCATTGTGGCATGAATGATTCAGTCATGGTTCTTACTGGTTTCCTCAAAGTCTCTTTTGGAATAGAAGCCTAATATGTTACATTATGCATAAAAAGATAAATTAATTTCTGGCATAATTTGATTAATGCTGGAGTTGCAGTATAACTGAATGGGCTCAATGGAATTGTTTGAGTGAGGATGAGGCATAGTATTCCCAAAGGTTTTACTCCAGCTGTTTTCCTGTCACCTAGATTTGAAGAGCTTTCTCGGCAGAGGAATTTGTAGCTAATTTCTGTTCCTACTTTATAGCCAGACAGCTTATTTTTAAATCTGTTATTTTTGCTATCTGTTTCTGTAGAGCACTTCTAAGAAGCAAGCCTACTGCTAACCTCATTTTCTCATCTGGTTAATGAGATACTGAGTGTATGTACATAATAGTTGTGCAATGCAGGAGTTGGTGATTGTTTTCTTAATCAGTGTTTCTCATAGGTGCTTAATATTTCAACACCAATTGCATTGGTAAATTAAGAGTTCATCTGGCTAGTTAGATTTACTAGGGCAGATGGCATTTTGTATGTGTGATGAGAGCAGGAGGGAAACAGAGCAAAGCACTAATGTAATTAGCTGTGTAAATGAGCCTGACAAGGTAAATCTCTTTAACCCCGATGATAAAATGTGTTCTGTACTAAAGCCTTGGATTACTGGTCCTATGAAACAATGTGTGCAGCTGGTCAAGCCAAGATTTCAGAAATAATCCCATTAATTTGAAAACAGAGGACAACAGTTTTTATCACACCCTCCTAGCACTTTTCTGTTTGAAACAGAGAACAGCCTCCACCAAAAATGCAAAAGAGAGTCATAAGGAGTTTCCCTAGTTCAATTTTTATATAAAAACTTATTTGAAACCTCCAGATGAGATGTTCTGTCTAGGTAGGAACAGGTGTTTCATAAAAGTGAACGAGAACTCAGAGGCTGAGTTAAATGCGAGCAGAGGTGTCTCCGCAGGGCGCTACAGAGAGCAGTGCAGTTATACCTGATGCTTGATGCTCCTGTTTACACAATACCTGGCACGGGATGTTCCTCTGCTTATCCTTTAAATGTTGCAGTAGTCATCACGATTGCTGTCAAAGTCTCTAAAACCCAATAGAATGGCTTGGGATGGAAGAGACTTTTAAAGGTAATCTATCCAATCCTACCCTGCCTGCAGTGAGGAGGGAGACTCTTGATGCTGCAGAACCACTGAGGCATGTTTCTGCTTACAGATGTGTAGATGAGTAACTGCAGGTCAAATCTCACATGCAGTTGTGGTCAAAACTTTTTTTTTTTTGTTTGCTTTATGGGAAATATATATGACTTCCACATTTCATTTGAAATAAATTAACTGGGAATGTGCCTAATCCAGTTGATACTGAAGGCTTTTGAAATTCATGGCAAAGACTGGTCAGTCACTCTGTGCTGCCTGGTGAGAAAAACAGCCTCAAGTGTCATGTTACTTCTGAAAATCATTACAAAGTAATACCCGCAGTAAATCTTTATTCAGCAGGGAAATCTCACATTCTGGAAAATTAAGGGGAGAAAATGGGCTGTGTAATAGTGGCCATTGTGCTATGTATAAAACCCGTATTGTTCTCCCTATTTAACTTAATCCATGTGGGAACTTTTTTCTACCTATTTTCAGGCTTTCTTGTTTATAGTAAACCTAAAGATGTTTTAGTTTCTCATGAACAGGATTTAGACCCTCTAAATTTCAAAACCACATTGAAAATACTGTTTTCTGCATCAGTTTGTCATAGTGTATTCAGGTTTGTTTATGTAAATTTTTTTTTGACTGACAGGCTATAAATTATGAAAGCAGTATGAATGGAAACTGTGAATCAGGAACCTTCTGAGCAATTTAAGCATATCACAAGCAATCAGAGCAGTTTGAGGGTGGTTGTATTTCAGATGCTTTATTAATTATTGGATGTTCTCCTTGGAAGTGCTCAAAACCTGACTGGATGTGGCCCTGGGTAACCTGCGGTGGGGTGATTGAAATGAGCTGAAGGCTTGGGCTGGATGGTCTCTGGGTTCCTTCCAGCGTCTCTTGATTATTTCTTCATATGCATACACACATATATTTGTCTATGTATATATGTGTGTGTATGTGCATGTATATATACAGATGCCCATAAATATGTGTGTAAAACTTGATCCAATTATTTTATTCATCCCAGGTGCTTATTTTATGTATGTCTTGAATTTATTATTATGGCATTCAGTTTTCTATGTATGTGTGGCCTTTCCAAAAGGAGGTTGCCTCACCTTAGAGAGCCTTTGATCATCTATTGCTAGCAATCTTTCTGCATTTTAGAATACGCTTCCCATCTGGACAATTTGCAGCCTGCCAGTTCGGTGACATATTGACAGATTTTTATTTAAATTTTTTAATTTGACAGTCTTGCTGGCTGGAGCTTGCTTGCAGGGTTGTATCTTCCTTGAAACAGCAGTTGTTCAGTTGTTGTCTCACTGTGGTGTATTTTCTTTCCTTGGACATAGTTTTCTGCAATTAAATCTTCCACATCGCTTCAACTTGCAGAGCAGTTGAGCCTGTATTGCCTGTGCAGAGTGGTGGGGAGGGAGGACTATAGGCATTGTTTGCTTAGGGATTTGTTTTCCTGAGCCACATACAGGATGAGCGAGACAAAGGTTTGCAATGTCTGCAGACTCGCTGAAAGTATTTAATGAGAACTATGGCAGGTTTTGGAGAGGGCTTGGAGATGAGCAACCAGTACAAGGCCTCTATTGAACCTGACTGGTGACTTCAGTTACATTTGGAAGGGCTAGCAGTGTGGCAAATAGTACCATGAAGTCCAGCTTTGTATGAATGTGAGAGGCAGAGTGTTTCTTATTGAGGTGTAGTGTGCTGCTTCAGATTGCATTTTCTCACAGTCTGAGGAGACCAGAAGGAACTGAGAAGTTTGTGATCAACTTCTAATAATGATGCTGTGGTGCAGAAAAACCTTCAGTATGTTCCATGGGGAATTGGTTACTTGATGGATAATCAGGTTATCTTCCTGTGAGCTTATAAAATACACAGTTGATTGAAAATGCTGTTACTAGGCAGGCTTATGGAAACGTGTTTGCTCATCCCCTTGATGTCTGTTCTTAATTTCATCTTGCCTACCTAACAGTAGAATTCATTTAATTCTCTTTCCCCTGATTGTATTATTTATGTTGTTTAAAACTCTGGAATATTCTTGCTTATTTTCAGATCTCGTCAGAAAACTAGCACAGCAGAAGTTTGGAAATACACAGGGTGATTATCAAAAGGTAAATTGTCTGTGTGCACTGAATAATTAAAACAATGTATTTGACACTCTTTTTTTTCTGAAACAGGAATTTAATTTTTAAAAATCTGTAACAATAAGAAAGCAGAATGAAATTTGGGAATGATGTGTATGATGGTTTCATAGAAAATTTGGGACCAAAACCTTTCAAAAAGGCTTAGGAAGAAAGATTTATAAAGCACTGTAAAGATGTTGCGTGTAGTTAAGGCTCACTTATGAATTCCATCTGTAATGTAATTGTGGTGTCTGTTGTAGAGAGACTGAAATCTCCTTACATTGAAAAAATGCTGCTTTTGTTTAAAAATGCTTAGCCACTGCGGCTCAGCTCTCAGCTTCAGCTATTGTCCTCAAAAAGCCGAATCGATTTGCTGTTTCTGGTGCCTTTGGAAAATGAAGTTCCCATACCCTACTTATGTTTTAGTTTATAGTGTGCTAATCACACCAAGGATATTTTCCTTGTGCAAGTTAGGTTTGTGATTATCCTGTAACAGCAGCAATTCATGGGGTACTTAGTAGCGAGAGAAGATAAAAGATAGTGTGGATCTGCTTTTAGGCTTTCTCAAGGACAGTGCACCCCACCTGGTACACTGTTCTCAAGGACAGTACACTGGGCCTCTCAAGTTAAGAAAGATGTTGAGGTGCTTGAAGTATCCAGAGAGGGGCACCAAGGCTGGTGAGGGGGCTGGAACACAGCCATATGAGGAGAGGCTGAGGGAGCTGGGGGTGTGCAGCCTGGAGAAGAGGAGGCTCAGTGGAGACCTTATTGCTCTCTCTCAACTACCTGAAAGGAGGTTGTAGCCAGGTGAGGGTTGGTCTCTTATCCCAGGCACCCAGTGAAAGAACAAGAGGACACAGCCTCAAGCTGCACCAGGGCAGGTTTAGGCTAGATGTTAAGAAGTTCTTCACGGGAAGAGTGATTGGCATTGGAATGGGCTGCCCAGGGAGGTGGTGGAGTCACTATCCCTGGAGGTGTTTAAAGAGGAGGCTGGATGTGGCACTTGGTGCCATGGTTTAGTTAATTAGAATGGTTAGGTGATAGTTTGGATTCATTGATCTTAGAGGTTTTTTCCAACCTGGTTAGTTCAGTGATCTTTGAACCAGTGTCACTGGTTGGATTCCTGCAGTAGGAACCTTGCCCAGGACCATGCAATAGACAAGTTTCCTTGTGTGAGCTACTTGTGTATAGTTCCAGCAGTGTAGTGTATCTGAGAGGAAGATGAGTTTGGAACTTGATGAGTTTGGACTTGGCTCTGAGCTTGAATCAGCGTGACCCAAATGATCTTGAGATTTGAGAGGGGAAAGCCTTGTGTTTTTATATCTTATAGACCAGGAGCCTATCACTCCAGTAGCTTGCTAACCTCTATGTGACATCCAGGTGTGTGGGTATTGTTGGTTTATTGCATCAGGTGACATCAGGAAGAAAAAGCCTATTTGAGTGAATGATGGTGCTGTCACAGAAGGGAAAGGGCAGAAATAGGCTATGTGTGGATCCATGTAAGAAGATTCACTAGTTCTCAAAGTGCTGGGACCAGCCCTTCAGTAGCTCAAGCAGAAAATCTGCTTCTAATGCTTAGCCTGTTAGGTATCTGCTGTTGTTCCTCTAGTTTTGTTTCATTTTCAAACTTCTTTGTAGAATGTGTAGTGACCCAGGAGGCCCATCCCACTTCTGTGCTGTGTCCCTCTGTGTTCCTACTTGGATTCTCTAGCATCAACATCTCTCCATCCTGTTAGGGACAGCAATCTGCCAGGACACGCCAGCAGCTGAGTGCAGCTGCCATGCTTGCTCAGGGGGAGCCATCTCACTGCTGCTGCCCTTCCTTTGCTTCTCCTGGGAAATGTGCTTTCTTAAAGCAATTAAAAATCACACTTGGTACCACATTTTTAAGGGAGGGTAAGCATTTGATTTTCTCTCATTGACAGGGTAGTTCCATATATGATTTTGAGCATTTAAAGCAAGTTGTACAGTAGAATCTTAATAAAGATGTGTGCTGCTGGAAAAAAAATATTCCTGAATCTTGAGAGTATTCTTGATTCTCACATGTAAAACTTTGTGTTGAAGGTACTTGCTCTCTGTAGCTTGTCCACTTCCCTTTTTTAGTTCTGCTTGTGAGAAGGTGGAAAGTGTGCAGTTACCATTCAGAGATGAAGGGTGAAAATACAAGAAATTAATTGTCAAAACAAAAGGGAATTTGGATTCATCTGGAATTCTTGAATATTTAGTTTGGTTTGTGACTTTTTTTAAAAATTATTCAGAAATTACAGATAATAAATCATGTAGGAACCTAATAAATAGACTTCTTTAGTCCTCTTTAAATGCTTTTTCTTTTTAACTTTTGAATAATTTAAAAGTGAGGGTGAATTTCATGCGTAGCATGTCCACAAACTGCTGCTGAAATTACTGCTTTTATGCCAAAATAAAATAAGCATTGAAAAGAAAAAGTTAGCCAGGAATTTTTTAGGTCAGTTATGACAGGTGGAATTTGTGAAGAAATTGCTTAACCACAAAGTAATGCAATCTCTGACCTTCTGCTTGGTGAGATGTGTTGGGAATTATGTGAAACAGATGCTCAGTGCAGAAGTAACTGGTCATTTATTGGTTTAGGATGGAAATATTTGGACAAATTCTAGGTTCCTTTCACTGAGCAAGGAAATCAGCAATTACCTGTGATGTTTCTTATTGTAAATAATTTTCCATAATTATTTAATGGCATTGTTTTACTGTAGTGGCTTTTGGTTATTGTTTTTGTGTTGTTAATTGCTTTGGTCATGGTTAATTGTTCACTTTTCACATGATTTGTTTTCGTGCATGCTGCCTGTGCATTATACACATTCTCCATTTGTTTTGACTTCTACAGCCAGAAAATGTTGTCCTGACTCTTCAGGTAATGTCCCGCAGTAGATGTGCAGCTTTGGAAAGAAACTAACTGTGTCTGTTTACACTACTGTTTAAACATCTGTAACTATTTTTAGCATTATTTAAAACGTGGTTTCCATTTAACCTATTTTCAAATGTAATTGTCAAAAAGTTCTGAATTAGTCACCTAACCAGAAAGCAGTAATTAGGGGGTTTGGTTTTTTTTTTTTTGGGGGGGGGGTTTTTGCTAAAAACAGCCAAGTTCTTCCAGCATCTAGTTTGTATTCTTCAAGAAGGATAACAACTTGTAACCAGCAGTTAATAACTGAAAAAACAGATTTCATCCTAGAATTGGTAATTGGGTCAGAAATTTGCAACTGTGCTAATGGTGGTGGATGCTGTGTTGGCATCAGCTAGTAATTAGAGAATGTGAGGAAGGACATCAGCAAAGCTGGAAGTGGAGCATGATTGATAGGTTGTAAGAAGTTGTAACTTACTTTGCAGGACAATGCACAGCCTCAGTTCCGTTCTTTTCTGCCAAGTTGCCCTTGTGCTGGCAGAGTAGTAAAATGGAAGGGACTCAAAGTAGTGGAATAGTTTTCCTGAAGTTGGGAAGGGAGAGATGTATTAGGGAAGAAATGCCACTGGGGCATGCCTGTGCTATGCTGTCCATCTCTGTGCACAGGCACCTGCCTGGTTCGGTTCTGGATGTGTTGTCTTGTGCTTACAGCAGCAGGAAACAGCATGGCCAGTTCATAGTTAGTTCCTTGGAAGCTGCATCTTCTTGTGGGGGGCTGTGCCAGGGCTGCCTGGCCCAGCCTCTCAGCACTGGGGCACTTGCAATGCTGCCAGTGTAAAAGCTAGTCAGAGTATTGCATTGCATCGTTCCCTCTCACTCCTTCCGGCTTCTCAAAGTGTCCTTTCAGTCGCTGCTGCTTTACTGTTTGGCAGCAGAATAAATGTCTCTACCTGAGAGAGCTTAAAATCTGTTCCTTCCTGTTCTCCAGTCCCTGAACAGTTTATACTTCAGCAGCTGGGAGAAACCTCTGCCATTGCAGTCAGTCATCCAGTGTAGAACTTCCCTTTGCAATGCAGACAGATCTTTACCCTCCAAACTGATTAAGAGGGAGAACAAGCTAAGCCTCACTCCCAAATGAAGTGTTGATGTAGTCAGCTGGCATTTTTTTGAGCCTTTTTGGAAACAGATGTCCAAAACAGTAAAAATTGTCATCCAGAAAATCACGTATTTAACATTTGACCTATGTCAATTGCAGTGATTCTCATTCGTTTCTTGTGAGCTTATTTCTGTTGTAGCACCCACTCCTGTAGTTCACCTGGCTGATGTTCTAGCTAAATAACTCTTAGCTTTCAGTATCTACAGTGTCTTCTGTCTCCGTTAGAAAAGTTGTCAATCAGTGCCAAAATACACCAGATCCATAACCTTGGTGACTTAATAAGTAGATGGTTTAGTCTGTAGTTTAATTTTTAATGATTTGCTCTGTATTGACTGCAGTTACTGTGTGCTACCTGCTGTTACCGCTGTTTCTGTCTGAATTTGCAGGCCATCTACTATGAAATTGGTTTTATAGTCTCCGCAGCCTTGGGATTGCTATTTATTTTGTTGCTGCCTCTTGTGGGACTTTGCTTCTGTATGTGTCGTTGCTGTGACAACTGTGGTGGGGAAATGCATCAAAGGCAGAAGAAAAATGCTGACTGTCAGAGGAGCTGTTTTGCAACATTTCTTTTTGTTGCTTCTTTAATAATAAGGCAAGTATAATAAAGAGAACAATATGAAGCTTGGTATAGCACTAATTTTGCAGTGTCATATGACAAATTGTTACTGTGTTAGCCTACAGGTGCAGAAATTATTTTACTGGACTAAGTAATATTACTGCTTATCAAGGAAAATGTGACCGCATTATAAAAATGCTGCTACCATTGCTACCCACAGGTCATGATGTACTCACTTGAGGGGAACGTAGGTGTGAAACAAAAAAACAGAGAAATTAAAGGATTGTCCTTGTTGGTCTCTCTAACTTAGGTGTTTCTGCCAGCTGTTCTTGTGGTATTCAGTATACTCTGCCTCTTGTAAGTCATACAAAACAGGGAAAAAAGGAGGATGAGACAGCAGGAGTAGCAGATGATTGCCTTAAGAGAGGGGTTGGCCTGACCTCTGCCTGCAGGTTTCCACAGGTGAAGGTAATCTTGTATGAGACCCTGCCTAAGTCGCTAATGCTGTGAGTGCTGTGCAAGGCAAGATAGGTCTTTGCAAGGCTTATTACAGGCCCAAGTCTGGCAGAGTGCTTAGGGCTCCAGTGTATCTACACAAATGGCAGGATTCTACTGCACTTCTTGGATCCTCTTTCACAAGGGAAGAGAGGATGCTGTACCTGAATCCATTTAAGCCTTTGTCAGCTTGCTGGAACATGAAAGAACACTCTGCTTGGTAGCCATTGCAGCAACAAGACAACTGAAGAAAACTTTAGATTTACTTACAACTGTTTCCCCATTTCTTAGACTAAGTAAGTCTCCTTATTGATTTATTCTCTGCTTTTCCCCTAAGGTACCATGCATTTTCAGCATAGATGGAAGATTCCCCAAAATCACATTTCTCGAGGACTGTGCCCCAGCTCAATACATAAGATGTGACAATAATAAAAAGCAGTTTAGTCCTATGCAAATAAAATGCTAATGGATACTTGCAGGTGCAGCCAGAACTGAAACCTGAATGCTTTCTGTTAATACAGGGTTTGGTCAAGATGTGTTATATCATTACTAAATTGGGCCCTCTTCTTTTTGAGTATGTCACCTAAACCCCTTGCTAGGTGACTGGAGTGCCACAGACTCCTTCAGCTGCTGTGCTGCAGGTGCATTTAGCAAGGCAGGCAGCCCATCAGCGTACACCGAGCCCACACAGTTGTTTATCTTAGAGTAAATAAACCTTAAGTATCTAATTTTCCAGTATATACCCTTTCTGTTTCAAATATATCTTTTGGTAGACTGAGTTAAAAATATGTGCAATGCTTTTTAGTGATTCATAGTTTTATACACGAATGTTGTCCCAGTAAGCAGGATTCTATTGCTAAGGAGCACATGCTTTAGAAATAATCCATCCAATACACAGCTGTGTAAGTTTGATACTCCACATTTATCATTAAAACAATTAACAGGCTTTTCTTCCATGATTAACTGAGAATTTAGGAACAAAGACATACTGTTACATCTTTTTTTTTAAATTATCTACAGACCTAAGCAAACACATATTTTCCTTGAATTTAATTTCAGTAATTCCTCTACAAAGTAAAGGCAAGGAGGGAGCATTGGATTTTTAGGACAAAGTACTTTCCAATACCAAATTTAATACTGGTGATAAAAAATATCCTGGCTGTTTGATAGAAAATACACAACCAGCTTTCTGTCCTTGCAAGACAGCTTTTAAGTTCTTAAATTTGTGGATGTTACTATATATGAAGCTAGGGAAAGCAAAGTCTGATAGAAAGGAAAGATACTTGATACCTTGGCAAGTATCTCCTGCAGGCATTGTGGAAGACCTCTGGGCTGGTTGGTAATGCCTGCTGTCAGAATCTGGGAAACAACAGTATCTAAAAGAATGAGTAGAAAAGGTGGTACAGAAATCTCTGTTTTCTTTGTAAAGGAGGTGATATTCTTCCAGTATGTAAACTTGTTCAAAATTTCTGTTGTGACTTGGATTTTTTTACAAGCACAGCTAAAGGAAAATCTTGGGTGTGTATGTCCCCGCGAGTGGATTCGAGTCATATTTATGTCAGTCTGTGAAATTTGGTAAGAAATTGAGTGGGAAATAATCTGACTCCTGAAGAGACTGTTTAAACAGACCTCTAATCCATTACAGAAAAGGCATGTCCTTTTTATTCCTGCTTTATGACATTCTCCTTGTAGTTGCTTATTGAATGTTGACTCAAGGCTCAGTTACATAATAAATAGATATTTCCTCTCATGTTGTATGTTTTAGTTCCATTCAGAATGTAATCACGATTTTTCTGAGTGCCTTGTCTGCTTAAAGCATCTCCACTGTCTTGTTTCCTCCCACTCCTGCCATTTAGGAGGCTGAAGAGAAAAACGACCGTGCTCAAGTTTTACAAAGTACTGTTTTGTTAGCTTCCAATTGACCTTTCTGCTCTGTGAGCATAACATTGAAAGGACATAAAAATGTTGGCTGTCCAACAAACAAGGATGTTGTTATGAATTCAGAACCTCAGGGCGATATACGACAATTTACGTTTCCTGATAGCTTGAGGTAGTCTGTCTTAAACAAACAAAAAATGACAAACTGAAGTGGTGGTTTGTTTTTTTTTTTTTTTGGGTGAGTTGCCATCACTTCAGCTTCAGAGTGAAAAGAAATAACATCACCTGTGCCCTAAATGAAACCAATTCCTTCTGCTTGTGATGAAAGCTACTGAGTTTCTTGGCATTTTATGCATTTGGAATTCTCATTCCATGGACAATAGCTGATGATTATTTCTGGTCAGATGTTGGTCATGGTGAAAATAAAACGTTTGCCATTTGGTTAAGTAACAAAATAAAAGTTTGTGTCCATTCATTAGTGACTTCTGGGAAGGTAGTTAATAGCCACTTTTCAAGATATAGCTGTGAAATTTTGGATAGAAAAGCAACTTAGAGATGTCACACTTTGTCATGCTGTTCTGAATATTTTTGAATACTGCCAAAAATGTTAGTGAAGTAGTCCTAATGGACCAACACCTGTAGCTTAGTCTTGCCATCTCTTCCTCTACCATGCTTTGAAAACAGAATTTTACCAGTGAGGGTATTTGTCAAAGCAAAAGAAATTCTTACAGTTGAGACCATTTTTACTGGGATAAGCCTATGCATTGTTTGGGAAAGCTAAAGCAGGAAAAGCAAAATAAAGGTGCAGGTTTGGTTTTTGGGTCACTGGTAGGAGGTAAGCTAGTGTAGGAGGAGCAGGGTGTTTGCTCCTGTCTTGCCAGGATATGCAGATCATGTTATTTTAGCCATTTTTACCTATTTGCTCTCCTCTATATTTTGCATTTATGTGGCTGTGTTATGGCTTCTGTTGAGCAAATATTCTTTAGAGCAAAAGTTATACTTAACCACGTATATTTTTGCTCCACAGGGAGCCTGATACAGATTTTCTCTTAAGTCTTATTTAAAAGTATTTAGGTTTTCCCGACACCCCAGCTCAGGAAGTTTGACAGTCTGGGAGGAGTATGTGTTACTGGTATTAGTGACTGCCTTCTCCTTGGATGTCTGTATTGACCTTTGAGGGCACTCTCCCTCTAGTACAGAGCTCTTGTAGTACAATGCAGAGTAAGAGACTGAACAAATAAACCATCCAGGAATTGCCTGTAAGGCACCTGGCTGCAGCTTCTAGGCAAAGCTTGCCCTTTAGGGATGTATCACCTTGTCTTGAGTGGATTTGTGTGGTGCACCACTTAGATCTGTGCAAAGTTCATGCTTAACCTATCAAGGGGGTCTGTAGTCAGTCTGCTTTTGAGGCTGTTGCCATTCTGGTAGCTGCTCTTTGATTTTTCTGGTGCTTGTCTGGAAGGTTTGCTGTTGTGAATATGAGATGTTTAAAAACAAGTCATCCTTCTGTTAAGTAAATTTTACACCTAAACTAATCGAGAGCTTTAGGACTGTGTATGCTAAGAGAGCTTTTGAAACCTCTCATGGGATTTTTCATTGCCTTTTTGCTTACTGTTTGTGCAGTTCTGCCATGCTGTAATTAGAATTTTACAGTGGGGAATGATCAAATAGGAAATAATCAGCAGCCACTGCTGACTGGAAGCCTAGCTTTTGTTTTCACATCAGGAAATATTATTTTAGCATTAATAGGGACTATTCATGCACTTTTAAAAGATCTATGTAATTATGTAAATAAATTGGGCCATTATGAGTAAATGTTGCTGAAGTGTCCAAATGCAAAATATTTCCTTTCACAATTAACTTAGGAGCATTTGCTTGTTAATGATACTTGTAAAACAGCCTAGTGTTTTCAAGTGTCACAGAATTTACCTGGTGGATGAACATTCCCTGGCAGTATCAGTGCTAAATGGATTAGTAGCTGGATGTTGATAACTTCTGAAGACTTTGGGTTAACATTGCTTTTCCCTTTCTTATTCTGAATTAGCATTACAGTATTGACCCTTGCAGCTAATTCCTTTCCGCCTTGTGGTGCATGTGAGAGCTTGTAGTAGGAAAAATAAATTGTGTTAATCTATGCAGGTGTTTGACAACATTGAGTTTTTCAGTTTTGTTCTGTGTCATAATTTACAGTAATACAGGAATAACTAATGTATGTATTTTCTTGTAGCATCGGAGTGCTCTGTGCATATGCTGCCAACCAGCACTTAACTAACCAAGTCCGAGGAGCAAAGAAACTGGTTAACAGTAATTTCAAAGATCTGAAAGTTTTCCTTAATGACACTCCAGCGGTAAAGAATATTTTTTTTTTCCTTTATGGGGAATGGGGGTGGGAGGGAAGAGGTGTAAGTAAAAAGTATTGCAGAAGATACTGGTTTCTTTCTACCTGGCGTAAATTACACCTGCAGTATTTTGTTTATTCTGCGAGTGTCAGCCTGGAGAAGTAGAATAAATGGTGCAAGGTAAGACATTTTCACGCAGCAGGAAATATTTAGGAGTTATCCTGATGGATCAGCATTCTTTGAGCAACTGTTGAGCTGTATTCCTGGAGTATGCTTTTTTCTCCTACTGAACTAGAGCGGATTGGTAGCAGGACATGGATAATTCGGGAAAATACAGCTTTGAAAGAAATACATCTACAAAGCAAAAAAAAGATACCACATGAACACTTGAATTCCTTGTTGCTCTTTTCTAGTTTTCTTGTATTTTGGACTTAACTAGCTCAGTCCCAGAAGGTTTTTTGACTGATTTGTCTTTAAGTCAGTGTCATATTATGCTGTACTGAACAGGACCAATTCCTTCTTTTCTTCTTCAAAAATTTCCTTAGAATCCTATAATCAGTCCTCTGCACATTTTTTTCTCCATTGAAAGAAAGAAATGCTAGTAAGGAGGACTTGGAATATCTCCCACGTACAAGTTTCAATTCTTTATGGATTGTGAGGAAAATAAAGCCCAACAGTCCAAGTACCTTGGCTTTGATTAAATTTAATAAATGATGGTAAATTAATCTATTCAATGTGACTGCTAAATTAGAAATAGGTGGAATTCACACAGTTATGTAGGAGCCACAAATGGGTTAGCATGCCAGTCAAAGTAACTCAGGGCTGGTTTTCTGCTGATCAGACTGTGTGAGGAGATGTATGGGTGAATGCCATTGAGTGTTTCCATGTCTGGAATTCTTCTGTACAGAGTTATTTGTTTGCACATGTTGCCATGACAGTCTGGTGGTGGAGGTGTATGGCACAAAGTGGGGGTCACACCAGAAACCTCTGCTGAAACAGATTGCCTTTTGTCAGTCTGGATTTTACTGGAGTCTCAGAAAGGGGTCATCCAATTTCTTCAGAAGCTGCTGGGCTGCCTGTCACAGCATGCTGAGTGCCAACAATAGGAAGTGTTGGAGTAGAAAATTTGTTACCTGGAAGTTACCATCCTGATACAAGGGGCAAAAAAAATAGACACTAGCTAAAAAAATAATAAAAAGATCTGAATTCAAGAATTCAGAAGTGGCAGGGTTTGAACATATTCACCAGGGACTTCTCAAAGTTTTAGCTTCTATGCAGGATTTTTTCTTTTTTTTTTTAGACTTGATGACATTTAATGATTCAGTCATGAGAGATCTCTTCCAAGTCATTTTATCAGACAAGGTACAGGAGCATCACAATCACACACACATATTTGTTAGAACCTCTTGAGGATAGGAGAGGATTTCAGCTTCTAGAAAAAGTTGTAGAATCCAACTGGTTGGCTGTAAAGCTCTGAAATCCAAACTGCTGTCTTTGAGTCATCGTTATGAGGCGTACAGCATGTAAGAGGATTTGCAGAAAGAAGTCACATTAAAAGTTCATGTCACAGAAGATTTTCAGACTATGAGACCTGAGCCATAACACTCTTAGTTACACAGAATCACCTTTTGTCGGGGACCTTGCTGGAGGCAATGCAGAACCTACAGCCCTGCAAATTTTAGCCCTTAGGTTAGCAGAGGAAGAAAAAACAAATAAACAAAAATATACTTCCAGCCTTCTTAACACAAAATGCCCATTTTTTTTCCTCCTTTTTTTTGAAGAAAGAGCTCTACCTCATACTTTGTCATTTAATTACACGCATTCCTGTATAATCAATAGGTTGCTTTGAACAGTGGAGTTCTGTCTGCAGTTTTTTTCTTTATTCCATGGAAAGTTTGAGACTGCAGACCACTTTGTTCCACATTTGAGTCACATATGAAATTGGAAACCCTTTTGTCCATTTGTTCCCTTTGACATTGCTTTTGCTTTGCTGATGTAGGATTTGTAATGCATTATTTTAAACATGCAGAAATCAGTTGAGATGATTTAAATGTCTTTTCAAAATTACTATAGTAAGATTTCCACTCAGGATGGTTCTTGAATAGCCTTTATTTCCCGAACTGAGGATCTAGGTTTGCTATTCTGGGTTGTTACAGTGTCTTAGTAGGGCTCAGGCTGTGCTTGGGCCAAATCCCCCTGGTGCAGAGAGAGAGCCATCTGCACTAAGAGCAGCTCCTTTCAGCGAGAGAACCTCTGAAAGGCGGCCCAGATACAAGCCAACCTGTTGGTGAATTGCTTCAAAGTTACACATATCAACTTGTCAAGGTGCAATTAATGCCACTAGAACATTAAATAACAGAGAATAAGGTGTGCAAAACTCTATTAGCCCGACTGACTTGAAGCCTTTGTGAGACCTCAGTTCCTACTACATAACACTTAAGCAGAATCATTTACTCCAGGGATGTACTAAATTAATGTTTTTTTAACTTCCAGTTCTCCTAAACATGATTTAAAAACAGTAGAGGCACAGGATTTTGGGGTTTTCACCAATATTTCAATTGTTCCAAAGTGACAGTTTGACTCATTTAGAAGCATTACTTTTTCTTTCTTTTCCCCCCCCAATTATTTTAATAGTTTTTTTATCATCTTCTTTTCAGCAAATTGATTACTTGGTGAGCCAGTACAACACAACTAAGGATAAAGCACTCTTTGACCTGAATAGTGAGTACTTTGATTTAAAGAGAGGTAGTGATGTGTACTGAAAAATTCAATATGATGTAAATAGCTCGTAATGCAAAGTCAAGCTTTCTTTATGAGAATGTGGTTTTCTATTAAGTGCTGTTCTTAGTGGTAAATGAGACTAAAACCTGAAATTCTTTCCACACACAATGTCCCAGAGCTGGTGTAATGCATATTGTTTCCTGCAATAGAAGTTGTTTGGCTTATTGCAGAAGCAATTTAATAAACTCACATTTTAATCTTCCTTTTTGTGGCTAAATAACCACTAGTGCTTAGTGCTTTTTTTAGAATATTATTTTTCAGGTTTTAACTGTGGAGCCAAATGTCACAAAACATAGATACTTGTATTTTGATGGTTCCAGTGGGTGAGATATCTCTGCACTTTGTCCAGCTAGAAGTTGTGAGGCATAAGCTTATCTTCTTTCTAAAGCTGCTTAATGCATTTGGTGTTTTGGAAGGAGCAGTTGAAGAGCAGGAGATAAAACTTGAAGTACAACTGCAGCACCTTCCCCTTCAGCACAGTTCCAATGCAAGGTGTCTCCTTTTTAAAGCTCTCAGGAAACAGAAACAACAAAGCCACTGATGTTTTTTTTTTTGGTGATTTAAGCATCACTTTCCAAAACTGCTAATAATAACAAGAGCTGGCCATAGTCAGTGCAAATTAGAACTCAAGATGCACTGTTAGCAGGTGTTAATAAATGTGTACAGGCCTGCATTTCAGAAATGGAATACAGAAATACCAAAAGGGATTTTAAACAACATGGTTGTTTGACTTAAAGTATGCGATTGTTGAAGCATGCCACTTACCTGAATTGGTTTATCGTGCCTGGGATCTCTGCTTCTATCTAGGTTTTAAATGTATTTTAAAGGTAGTTTTCAACACAGCCAGCTTGGCATGCTCTGAGATCAATGTGTCTCATCTACATTGAGACTATTAAAGCACATTGAATGTGTTTGCAAAAGTAGTGGTAGTCTTCCTATTTCATTCAAGGCAGGAATACTCTGGTCTGGAAAAAATGTGTGTCATCCTGAAGTCAATAACAGTATTTTGACATCTGTGTTTTACATAGCTTGTAGCTTCCCACTCCAACTCAAAATTTCAAATTAAATATGTAGTTGTTCTCAATGCTGGCTTAATTGGTTAGGTAACTGGAACCTAGCTGGATCTGTGGTGAGGGTGATCATCAGTAAACAAAGCTAGCTTTTATTTCCCTCAACTAGAATTAAGTGTGTGACACCTAGGAACAAAGTATTTCATTGTAAAGGAATCAACAGTAGCGTAAACCTCAAGAGAAATGTAGATGAGTTCAGTTTGCCTACCCTAAGGAAATGCTAAGAAGTGTTTTCTGCTGGATAAAAATTCTCATGCCAAGGCAGACATGACATTGCTGACAGTAATGGATGCCTCTGTACCATGCAATATTCCCATTTCATCAAAAGAAAAAACAAAACAAAACAAAGCTGTTTGCTTTGGTCTGAAAATAGAGGGGACCTAGTGACTACCTGGTGGATGTGTTACATTCAGATGCTTCACCAAACTCTGCTCAGTGTTGTCAGTCTTCTTGCTGACCGAGCTTCATTTCTGTTTGTGGGCAGTGAGGCAGCAGGGTTTGGAGGTGGGGAGGGCAGTGAGGAAGCATGAAGGCAGCACTGTGAGTACCAGAGCTGAAAGCACTGCATGAGGGGGCAGAGAGTGGAAATGTAGGTGTGCTTAACACGCTTAAGGGATTTCAACAGAGATGACTGGCATGTCTAGCATGTGGGTGACCTTGACATTGCTGGATACATAAGGAACAGGACAAAGGAATATCCATTTCCTAGAGTATTTTGCATTATAGCATGTAGTCAGAGTACACTGTGAAATTCATGTCTACATATTGGAACTCTTTACAGTAGATTGTGAGGAAAGAAAAAAACTGTTTACAAGAAAGTAGTAAATGCTACAAAATATGTTTTTATATATGCTACAAATAATGTTTTTGTAATTTGTAGAAATGTCTTTGCCTATACAGTCAAGTGCTAGTGAATATTCTCCCCCTTTGTATTTTGATTTACTGTTTTCATTTATAGGCCTATAGCTGAAGGAGAATTGTGTTCCTGCCTTGTCTTCTGCCACTAAGCTTTGACTGTCAGACCTTAGACAAATGTTAGCAATATATGTATACTTCATTAAGTAAGAGTGGCAACACCTATGCTAAGAGGTAGTTTAAATTGAACCAGCATGTAGTAGTTGTGATTTGGGTTTTTTGGTCTCTCCATACTACAGATGTTGGACCTTTGCTTGGAAGCAGAGTTCAAGAACAGCTGGGAAAAGAAGTTCGGCCTGCACTTGATGCAGCTCTGACAATGGCAGGAGGTAAAGGTGCACATAGAGTTGTATTCATGTTCTGTTGCCATAGTAAGACAGGCGTCATCCTTCTAGTGCACAGCATGGGATATCCTTATACAGTACCAAACTAAACCTTTTTCTCTGTCCCTCAATGTTTCTTTTCAACTGAGGATTTAATAAACTTTAAGGTTTTATAAACATATTTAACAGTGAAATTGGGCATTTATGTGCTATGGCTGATACCTAGTTTCAAGAGTCATTGAAGACAGACCAAATCTCAGTCTCCTGCTCCAGGTCATTGTCCCTTTCTGTTGGGTGTAAAGGACACTTGGAAAATTGTGCTTTAAGAGAACTGTCCATAGGACTTCAGAGGTTAATCTTTGACAGGCCAGGAGATGAGTGTATAGTAGGTCTGTCCTATACACTGCCAAGACTATTATGAGAGTGCTAAACATCATCTCTTCATTATATCTTTGGGTTTAGCATTGCTCATACTTAATTCTCTCTCCCTTTAAAGAAAATACTTGTTTTCTATTTAAGGCTTTTTTTCAGGAGTCAGGTACAGCTTGTAGAGCAAAGGGAAAGGCATCCATGAACTTGACCCACTTTTTTAACCCACAAATTCTCATTTGCTCGTCATCATTCTCCTTTTTTGCTTTATTTCTCTTATTTGTCTTGAAGTCAAAGTGGAAAGGGCTATCAAAGGTAAAAAATTGTGTCATGTGCAGTGCATTTTATTTCTGTAATGTGTGGTTAGTTGTGTCTCTGTGGTTTTATGTCCACTAAACAACCTTCAGTGTTTTGTTTGGGTTCCTGTTTTCATTTTGTTTTGTGATTGGGCTGAAACCTAAAGCCACAGAAAATGTTGACAGCTTCTTAGTACTTGCTGATACTACATGATCTTCACCTTTCATCTTGCAGCTACATAATTTGTGAGTTGGCTTGTAAACAAAATACTGAAAACACTGTTTTGTGGACATTATGCTTTCTTTTTATTTCTCATGACCAAGTATTACAGTTCTTTGTTGAAATCAACAGATAAGGAGAGGTAGGGAAAGGGTAGAAAAGAGTAATTTGCAAAGTGGGTAGAATCTCTAGAGGAGCAACCTGAGCTCATTAATTTGTTAGTAGGAAAACATAAGGTATATATTTTTGTGTGTGATAAATACATATTCTGTGGTAGAGAGATTTTCTGGGAGAGAGGCAGTGTTATTTAAATCAGTCATAAGAATATCACAGCATTTACACGTGCATGCTTTCCTTTCATGTCTGTATCTCTGCACTCCTCACTAATTAAAGCTTTTTTTAAAAAAACCAACCTCATGTCTTTGCAGCCATCAGAGAAACGAAGGAAGCACTGGAGAATGTGAGTGTCTCTGTAGAGGTTTTGCAGGAGGGGACAGAGAGGCTTCATGCAAACCTGACAGATGTTAAGATGCATCTAAACAATACCCTCAGTGATGCTGCGTGCTCAGCAGCTCAGGCTGCCTCAACTTGCAATATCATCAGGAATTCATTGAATCAGCTGAACATCAATGCCAATTTTAGTGGGGTAAGAGAATATATTTCAGACTCTTACAGTGTGATTGTCTTAAATATGCCTGGTAGTATCTCTGCAACTTAAGTTACCTTTCCTTATTCTGTGTTTCTGGGTAATTCCAGTTGCTGGTTCCACCTTCTGTGTAGAAGAGGATAAAATGTGTCAAGCAACTGCATTATAGTCATGCTCTGGACAGTGGAATAATCTTTGCTTTTGTACAGCAAAGGTTTCATAAGTGTGCTAGGAGATTCTGCTGCAAATCATCTTTCTGGTTTCTTTATCTGTTCTCTTACCTTTTGAAATATTTATTAAAGTATCAAGACTACTGTTTTGATGTGACTTAAGAATGTTTTTTTGCTTCCTAGCTGCCAGGAGTGAGTTCACAGCTTGCCAAGGTCAATGATGTCCTTAAAATAGACCTTTCTAGTCTAGTTCAAAAGGTATGTTTCTTGACAAGCTTGTAAACTGTTAATTAATAAACTGGGATACTTGCATATCACTTGGTTTCCTTTGCCTTTCTCAAGCACAGTTCTTTCTTTTCTTCCTGCCTGATTGTGCCTTGTGGTGGGTATCTCTACATATTCTGTTATTTGGTCAAGATTTATTATTTGAAAGTATGAATGTAGTACTTTATAGCCCCAGGATACTACAGATCAAAAATATATTGCTAATTATCTGCTTGAATAAGCAATCCTTAAAAAAAAAAAAAAAAAAAAAGGCAGAAGCATGGATCTGCTAGCATGCTCTCTATTATTTGCTTTAACTAAAGAAGGAAAAAAAAATCTACACTCTCCTAATAGTTGTTATATCCCAGCTGTTTTGAATGTCTTTATTTGCATATTGGATACTAAATCTGGAGGAATTAACCTATGTAATTGATATTAGTATTTTTGCAAGGCTATCCACAGTACAACATGATTTTCACCTAATCAAAAATGGCTTATTTTGGGTAGTTTTAAAATCTAGCAATCTGAAAATGCCTTCTAGGAGCAGAAGTCACTTGCTGAAACCAAAGGCTGTGTGTAGGAGGCTTAGACTTCTGCCCACTTCTGAAGTAATCAGGTTTGCAGGAAGTAAAACTTAAAGCATCCAGAGCAGTGATATCTCCTTTCTGTCCAGATGAGCTACTGAGCTCAGTCCCCATGGTTTAGACCCTTTCTTCTCTCTGAAGAAAACATTGCAGTGTCTGTAGAGACAGCCAGATACCATTGTAGCATACATTTCATGTTAAGAGAGCATGGACTTGTGAAGAGGTGGTGTTTGTTACACAGTACCTTGTTTCACTTAGCAAATCTTCATATCTGTGTTCTTGGTTTTATCTTGCCTTATAGCTGCCTTCCAGAGGAAAAGCTAGAGGGCACTTTTCATAGGTTGTCTAGCAATTGAAAAAGAGGGAAAGTTTTGAAGAGAAAGTGGGTTGACTGAATCTTAAGACTCTGGAATAGGCTGCCCAGGAGAGTTGTGGATGCTTCCTCCATGGGGGTATTCAAGGCCAGGTCGGATGAGTCCTGGAGCAGATGAGTCTGGTAGAGAGATGGCCCTGCCCATGGTGGGGAGGTTGGAGTAGATGATCTCTAAGGTCCTTTCCAACCTAAGCCATTCTGTCATCTGAGATAGATTTACATACAAGAGTACTGTAAAGTTGGAGATGATAGTGAGTAATGCATATATATCCTGGAGAGCAAACTGAATCTGAAATATGCTTCAGCTCTTGTTTTGCTTTGACCTTTTTATAATGTGCAGTAATAAAAATCTATTTCTTGTCGTATTACTGTTAGATTTTATTGTGTGTATACTTTTTGTGTAAAAGGAGAAGAGTTGTGTGTGATTTGGCAATAAGAAACTAACTGTTATTTTCCAACTTTCATACTTAGGGTTATGCAGCATTTAATGATACTCCAGACTTGGTGGTGAATCAAACCAGAAACATTTTATCAGGTGAGGACAAACTAGCTTCCCACATTGATTGTGTAGCATTGGTGGTTTTACATCACTTACTGATGTTTTTATTCTATTAGTAAGACTTTTCTCTGGGCTAAAGATCATTATAAATGAAAATGTAAAACTTAACACTTAAAAAAAAAAATTAGTACCACCAAAAACCCTTAACTGTAGAAAGCAACTGTGTTTTAATGAGGACTCTAAACCTTACAAATGGACCATATGGTATTTTATGGAGGAGTTTTATTTGTTAGATTTTTTTTTTTTTGCTGCTTGAGTAATGAGAACTATTGAGATTCCAACTTGGACACTGGCACTTTATTTGGTTGAAAAGCTAATTTGCCTTGACCAGTGTGTCTGTGGTGTATTTAGGAGTGTGATGTTAAACTTGAACCTGCCTGCTGCTACATTAAAATGTAAAGGATGACAAAAGGGAGGTAAAAATACACCTCAAGGATAGTTTACATGTCTGTCTTAATTGTTTTGTTACTTGAGTTTTACACTGTCACTCTTTGGGAGTACTTGAGCACCTGAGATTTGAATAACATATAGCATATTGGATGTATACTAATCTGTTTCAATTTTTGTTCTTGCATTGTGGACCTGTGCTGCATATATAAACAGCTGTTCCTTGTAAGTTGTTTGGTTTGGGAGTTGGCTTTTTGTTTTGTTTTGCTTTTTCTCTTGGTCAAAGTGGAGCACTATTTATACAAACATAGCAGACCATGTGAACTTGCCTAAAACAGGCCATTTTTTCTAAAATTTGTGCTAACTTTTCATTAGGAAAACTAGTGTAGATTTACTCATTTTTGGTATCTGCTGATACACAGAGGTTTTGTTTGTATAAAAAATGAGATTGAGTTGCACAGTAAATTTGAAAAGGGAAAAAAAAATGTTTACTAGAAAAAAAGCAGTATTTATTTGTAGTCTTTTAAAAGAAGGGTGGTTTGGTACCTCATTGAATTTTAAAGGGTAAATATCCCAAACTGTCTAAAGCTCGTCCAGTTGCTCTTTGGGAAAGTCAAATATGTTGCCTACTACCGGGCAGCAAGCTACAGCTATACATCCTCATGTTTCAAGTTATCACAGAATGATAGAAACATTCAGGTTGGAAAAGACTCTCAGGATCACCAAGTCCAACCAATAACCCTACTTCACAAGGTACACCCTAAATAGTATCCCCAAGGACTACATTCAGACAACTTTTAAACGCATCCAGGGTTGGCGACTAAACCACACCTCTGGGCAGCTCATTCCAATGCCTGAATGTCACCTTTCAAATTGAAAGAAAGGGAAGAGTAAAGACAAGCTGCCTTTTGCAAACAGACAATATGTATAATGTGTCTAAACTGTAAGGGCAGAGTAGCACAGTTGTTGATAATTTGAGCGGGGGGAAGAAATAGCTTAATTGATCATTATCTCAAGAGTGTTGCTAACTAATTGGAATGAATTTATTTAAGTAATCTTCTTTAACAAGATTGAAAACAACTGGTATAGATTCTCAATATAGACAGTCTCATTTGTTGCACAGTGTTGTATTCCCAAGTGATGGATTTTAAATAGATTTTGATCTTCTCCTTCGTAAACTTAGTGACTAATTGTCTTGCTCTGTGTTGCCGTTTGCAGCACTGCATGAAAAGCAAGATTTAAGCTGCCTAGATAAAAAGTGACACATTCATTATAATGAAAGGAAAGGGAAAATTCTGGTTAGACATCTACATCTTTCATCATTAAACTGAATGCTAAAAATCAAGTGTGCATTTTAAAATGCCATTGTGTTACTTTGAAGCTCAGTGGTTTTGTTGCCTGCTTGTCTCTTCCTCACGCTTGTCTTCATGGCTTGCTTGTTACGTGTGGCAAATGGCTTAACAGCATTTTGTAATGTATACCTGAAATGTAAATTTCTTCTGTGAATCTGTAACAGTGCACCGTGTTTATACTTTCAGATATCAAAAACGTGCTGGAATCCATCGGTTCAAACATCACTACCTTCACAAAAATGCTCCCTGTTCAGAAGGTTTTAGCAGATCTGACAGTGTATCTTACACAGAGTGAAGCATATGTTCAAGATTATTTTCCTCTAGTGGAGCAGTATGATTTCTACAGGTATGTGCAGGCTGGAGTGAAGTGCTACCTGTTGTTAAGATTTTGTATTCGTGTTCTGTCAGGCCATTAAACTATTAACAATGAACACAATGAAACAAAGATGTTATGAGGCAATTGTTTGTTACCGGCATTTGGGTAGAAGCCAAAACTGCAGGTAGTCAAGAGCTGGGTGTTGTTCTGCTGCAGAGCTAGAAGTAGTTTCTGCACTGTTGGCCTTCAGCCCTTTTTCAGGAAGGATAGACTTAGGTAGATGTCAAAAATATAATACATAAAGGAACAGATTGTGTCACATTACCGGGATCACTTCTTGTTTAGGGTTTCTTCCAGTTGCAGGCAAGTTCAGAGAACATAGGACTGCCAATCCCTTTTTATTGTGCCCTTTCAACCACAGAGGAGAGGTGGCAGGGATTCTGCTTAACACCTTGTAAATGTTTGCACACACACTTGTTTCTACTGGTGTACTACTTGTGCTTGTGAAAACGTGGGTTGATTCTACCTTGAGGAAAGCATTTTATTAATGATTCCTATAATTGAGTAATGATCTCGTTATGAAGAAAAAGCTTTTCACAATTTACCATTTAACTTTGTCTAGATTTTGTCATTTCAGCCCTCAAGCTCATCAAGTTCTCATGTTTTGACACTTCAGTTGATCCTAAAATCAATAATTAATTGCTCCTGTCTTTGTATCATATTCTGTAGCAGTGGAGCTGATTAAGTGTGCTAATGGCTGTAGCACAGTGATAAATAAAAGTTAGCAGAAGGATGAACTTTAAGAACCTTAATTACCTTACTTTTAACTCATTCCTTTTCTGATAGTTTGTGGTGAGCTTTAATATGACAAATTATCAATATTTTCTTGGGAGCTCAAGTAAACATTGCTTCATTCTGCTATAGTATGCTTCTGTTAGTCTTATATTTAGATTCAAAAAGTGAAGAAATATCTACATGGAAATTAAATGCTAGTTCTTGGTACTTGAAGTACAAATGAAAAGAAGCCTGCATTACACAAATTGTTTTCTGTTCCTCTCTTAATTACAGGTACATTTATAGTCTTTAATATGCATTATTTTACAAATGTGCCTGTCAGCTTGAATGTGTTCCTTTATTTATTGATTGAGTCTATTCACTATGGTATTCCCATTTTCTGGTTCATGGCTCCTCTCTACACAAGTACATGGAGGAGAAAAGAGAACTTAAGAAATATGAGAAAAGAGAGGATGAAAAGGAAAAGGAGGAGCAGAGGGAATTATGAGAGTGTGAAAAGTATAAAAGAGGTATAAAATGTGTGAATAAATAGATGTGCTGCAAATATGTAGACAGATGGAACTGTTGTGTGATTTACTTAATTAAAATGAAAGTTTGGTTCCTATTCAGGATCTCTTTCCTGCTGAAGTTCCGTTAACAGCTCCATATAGTGAAAGCATCCCAGCACAAACACACAGAGCCTAGGTTTAAAAAGTAGCCTTACATAGAGTTATTTACAAGTATAAGCCTAATACCCCTGTTAGAGATAGTAAGCCTTACAGTAAGAGCAGTTAGGTACGTCATGACCAATGGTCAATCTATATTCATAAATTTCTTAATTGCTACTTGAATAAATTATTGTTTCAGCATCTGCTTCCTCTGAGTCCTTGTCTGTCCCACTTGGATCACTTTGACACTTTAGTACAGTCCACTTGCAGTAGCTGGAGTTAGGAACACCTTGTCCTGTGATATTTATTCCCCAACTCTTCAGTTGCAGTCTGTAATCTATATATATTCCTAGTGTAGAAAAAGCATTTTTTAACTGCTCAAACAGAAGCATGGATGGGCCAGTTTGGAATATGACATTGCCTGATGCATTCTGCAGGTCTCCAGTGTGTGTTTTGCTTGCTAACAGCCAAGCACTTTGGCTTTTATTCCTTAGGTGGCTGGGTTGTCTCATTCTGTGCTGCATGTTGGTCCTGATTCTGGTGTTTTACTATCTTGGATTGCTGTGTGGCACCTGTGGTTATGACAAGCATGCTTCTCCAACAACCAGAGGCTGCATCTCCAACACTGGGGGAAACTTTCTAATGGCGTAAGCTTCACTTAGCTGTGAAAAATAAAATGTAGAAGGTTGTTTTTGTTAGTTTTGGAGGACTTAATTTCTTCTGTTACCTGTGTATATGTGTTGGGGGGAAAAAAAAAGAAAAGCAAACATAATTACTGATCTCATGGACTTCTACTGAGGGACTTGGGGATTCTGGGTTACTTCATTGAGCATAATAGGTGAAGAACAAAACCTGAACACACTGTTTTAAGGCAAAGTGGTGTAGCTACTGAATTTGTGCGTAACCTCATTTGGAAACTGTGAAAACTGGGAATAAATAATTGAAAACATAAAGGGAATTGGTCAGTTTTTAATACACTTGATCTGTTGCTTGAAAGAAAAAAAGCTGTATGAGGAGAAAGGAACCTTTTGATTTTATCAGAGCACTTTAGGAGGTTAGGGGTTGTTTGAAGTTTTCAGTAGTGGTTTGATGTCGTTTCTGTTGGGTACAAGAGGAGATTACTTCTGAAGTAATTTGAAAGCACAAGGCTAGAGAGTTGAACTTTAAACAGAAAAATGTATTCTTTTAAGGCTTTTTCGCTCTCTTAAGAGTTTGTACACCCAATGAAAATGTGAGCACTCCAGATGTGATGTAGCTGAAGACTTTACAGGGCTAAAACATGTTTCAGAGAGCAAGAAGGTATTTCAGCCACCTACCAGTTTTCGTATCTTTGTTACAGCTGCTATCTGTTGGCTTTACTGTTGGCCCAAGTATATATTTTTGTTGTTAAAAGGGAAAAATTTATTCAACTTACTTCTTTTTCAGTGGTGTTGGATTCAGTTTCCTCTTCTCCTGGGTGCTGATGATTGTAGTGGTGCTCACTTTCATCACAGGTGGAAATGTAGAAAAACTGGTTTGTGAGCCCTTTGAAGATAGAACTTTATTCAAGGTGATGTTATTCAAGTTATTAAACAATCAATAGAATGCTCATGACTCCTAATGGTTTTGTCAGTTGTGTATGGTGGCTTGCTTTATTTTCTGGGACACTTCAGGTTAGTTTGGTTCTGGTTGTAGTTTCCTCTTACACTCTGAATGGAGACATTCATCCTTTCTCGGTTTAATCTGCTTTACAGTGTAAATACTGTATGCCTGTCTTCTCTTAGAGATAAATCTTTCTGTTATTCATCACTTCTTGGTGCCTTGGAGCTTTTATATTCATTTTCTGCATTGGAGAGGTTGGATTTTTGGTTTGCTTCTACTTCCATTAATGGGTGATAAGCTTGGATGTGGATGTGTGTCAAAAGATTGCATATGAATAAATTAATGAGTTGAAAACTCTGAGTTATAGTAATGCTACTGAATTTTGCCTTCTAGGTTTTGGATACTCCCTACTTACTAAATCAACACTGGAGAAACTATCTCTCTGGCATCCTGTTTAAAAATCCCAATATAAACTTGACTTTTGAGAAAGTGTACAGGTACTGAAGTTATAATCAAGATTTAATACCTCCTGGTTTTGTGGGATCTTTCGTGTTTGAAGCATATGCCAAAATCTCCCATGTTCCAGAAGACGTTTTGGTTTTTTCCAGTGTATCACTAGCAAAAGCAATTTCTCCTATATGTGAGTTATTAGAGGTAGTCTTAGTGTCATGGTGTATAACAACATGGGTTGTTCTGGAGCTCTTTGGTAAAACATTTGCATCTTTGAAAGCAGCAGAAACTACTAATTACTTGCTATGTTAAAAGGTACAGCCAGAACTCTTTTTTGCAAAGGACTGATTTTCTTAGGATATGAACATATTATTAGTTCATTCTCATAACACTTGATCTTCAAGGTGTGTTTTAGGCTGATGCATCTATTTTTGTTTTTATAGTGATTGCAAGGAAAACAAAGGAATTTATACTTCCCTTCACCTAGAACACTTATTCAATATCAATGAATTTCTAAATATTAGTATGGTAAGTAGAGAAAGCATGGGTGTGTGCATCATTATTCTGGAAGACTGGAGAGATGTTTGTTCTTAAGCAGAGTACAGCATGTCTTGAGTGTCATGGGACTTCGGTTTTTATGTACAACACATCCTGCAAGGAGACAAGAACATGTCTCTGTTCTGCCAGACACTGCATACACATTCAGGGAAGGTTCATAAGGAGAGAAAATTGGTTTGTTTCCTCAACAGATGAGTGGTAAGGGGTAGGCAGTAAGTCAGATTTCCACATTGTTTATCTATTGCTTTGCAGCTTGTGCAGGACAGGAAACATTTTAGATTTACATGCAGTGCAGGAAAATCTAACTCATGTAACAATGTGCAGATCGTAAGTCACTACTAAGCATATTTAGAGAAGTGTCGTCCAGTCTTGTGGCCACTACAGAACAGTGTCTGTCCTGGCCACAGCTGAGATACTGAACTCTTTCGGTTTTCCAGACTACTGCCAGGGGTAAAACTTAAAATTTCTAAGGGTAACATTCTTGAGGGGCGTGGGGACAGGGACACAGAGAATTTTGCTTTATCTCTGTCTCCTCTTAGGAAGAATTAACATCTATCTATTCAGAGGAGCCTGCTTGAAATACAATGAAAGACAAGTAATTAATTGCTGTGAAGTGCATACATGGGTTGGGACATGGCATAGGTGGACTGCAGATCCTGTATTACCTGGTGTATTATATAAAAACTAATTGAATTAAACTGATATAAGCAAAAATCAATGTGTGCTTCTTCATGGGAATGATGAGTCAATAAAAATAAGATGCTTGGGCAGGAGTGGAGGCTATAGAGGATGATACACTGGGTGCAAACTACTTTTGTTGTTTATTTTGTTTCTTTCTCAGTATACAGAAGACGTAGCACTCAAAATTGAACATATTCAGATAAACCTAAGCAAAATCATTCTGCTGGATGAAATGGGGAAGGAGAACCTCCTGAATTTCAGCTCTTCAGGAATAGAAGGGATAAACTTTGCAGCATATTTGACAGAGGTGAGACTGTGGTAAATGCAAGACATGACTGAAACAAAGCATAAAATAAAATGTTTCATTAACAACGGGCAAGATGTAAAAATATCTAGGGGCTTTATGTGAAAGGGCATGATTTTTAGAATGACAAAACTTAGAGCAAAAAGCACCTCAGAGGTTTAGTTCAATAAGCATTTAAAGAAATAAAGGTTAGTCAAGGTAGGTGGTGTAGTCTGCAAATGCAATAACAATATACTCACTTTCTTTCCTTCCTGTTCACGTCTTGCTTCAGATCAATAAAAGTGTTACCAAAGTTGATCTTCTGTCATTTGCTAATGACTTAGAAGCAAGAGCAGACCAGCTGGTAAGTTTATTTCATTATAATAATAATAATATATAAAATGTGTTATTTATATACTGTGTAAGTATAAATCCATAGCCAAATGTTTAGGCTTCCTGGGGGAAAATTGTATACTTCAGGCATTTCTAGACATGATGCATTGTCACACAAGGAAAAAAACTTCAAAACCGATGTTGCATACAAGCACTATATCAAGCATTGCTGACTTAATGTACAATTTCTGCTTTGGAATTGTAATTTCTTAAATTCCACTGTTTGTCTAAGAAGCGAGGACAATACTCCATTTCCTGCTCGGCTGTCTACATTTTAGTGTACCAATTGGAAGAAAAATTGGTTAGATCATAATGGTAAAGATGATTTGAATTGATTTTCTTTAGGTCAGTGAGCAGAAGATTTTGCAGTTAGCAATAAAATTAATACTGTGGCAGCTCATAACAGCTATAATGAGAACTGTGGCAGCATTGTGGAAGGTCTGCACAAAGGAAATCCTTTCTGCTCTGAAGGGCTTTTTGAATGCAGACACATGGACAATGGTCAGAGGGTATAGCTACAACATTGCCCACAAATGAATCAGCAGAATGACACAGCTGTATTAACAGTGGAGATTGTGTGCATTTTTCAAAATGAGAGGCATGGTTTGGAGACTAGGTTGGACTCTGGCCCAAAACAGATTCCTGCATTGTGATGTGAGAGAAAGAGTTATGCTGCCCACGTACCACAGTGGCTCAGATAACTAAGGGACATAGTGTGCAGGCTGTGCTGTTTGGAGTGCATCATCTAAGCTATCCCTCCTGCAGGGAGAGGAGAGCTTAAGCAGAGTCTCCTGGTGTGCTTACTCCAGTTTTTTTCACAACTGCATCACACCTGTTGCCTTTTCTTTTCTGCCACGTGCAGTCATGGCAAGGTTGGGCTGCTCATGGGGTTTTTGCATTGTTATGATTAGTGCCTTCTGCAAGTACCAGGTGAGCTGCACATTGCCTGTGTTCTCACATGAGTTGTCTACTAAACTAAGGCAATATTTTTGGCCACAGTTCAATTCTATTTTCAGATTTCAGTGTGTCATTTTGGAAATGGTATGGGTGGGAAGTTTATGCTTGCTGTTTTGGGGCTACTTTGTAAGCGAAAGCTGAAGTTACGCAAACATGTTGAAGGATTAAAAAAAATTAGATGTTTGTCTATGTAACACATTGTGTCCCACACAAAACTGCCTCTGAGATGTTTGTTTAAAGGTATATTCTGCATAGCTCCATAAATATATTATGCTGGTAGATCTGGGGTTTTTTCCCCTTATTTTTAGTAATAGAATCTGAAGGAAGCATTAGAATTGAGAATAGATCAGGCAAAGTTCTTTTTTATATGAAAAAATTAAAATGCTATATTAAATGTGTTCACTGTCTCAGTGTACGTTTTTAATTTCTTCTTGTGATGCCTCTTATCTAGAAAATATGTCTGGATGTCAGTGTCAATTTGGAAACAATCTAACTTTTTAATACATCGTATTGTGGGGTTTCATTTTGGAGGCTTTTTTTCTTTGTTGTTTTAGATCTTTTATAATCACACTTCATCATGAGTGATAGGACTGAAAGTTTACAAGAACAATGAATTAACTAAAAACTTGAGGAGTTTTGGTCTTTATAGTTTGCATTTTCTGGCACCTTACACAAAATGGAATATGTGTTTTTTCACTGCAAGAAGGAAATGGAATAAAACTTGAATTAAACCTAGGAGTTAGGGTATGGAGGAGAGAGCAATATCACCCAGGTTACCAGAGGTTGCTATGTAAGTGAATTCAGGAGATGAAGCATCCTGAAGCTGCACAGTGACCGTTGCTGACTACTAACATGAATGCTTCACAGGAAGCAAACATATTTCTGAGCCATTGTTAGCTTCCAAACTGGAGCTTGCAGTGTATTTTCAGTGTGTATCCAGGGGGCCAAATGATTTTTGCCACCAAAAGGAAGCAGAAAAGTGTATTTCTGAGAGTAAAATTAGATTTTACAGTGTGAGCTCCAGACAGGCATTCACACTTGAAAATTAGGACACAATCTCATATCTTCTGACTGAAAGGCAAGAAGAGGTGCAAAAATGAAAAATTGCCTCTGCAGATGCCCTTGCAAGTTGCTGGCTGAAAATACTGAAACTTTTGTACCCTTCAGAAAGCAGAGTGCCTCAGGGTGAGGTCCTCTATGCCCATATGAAAAGCCAGTACCCATTACTGGGAGATGCTCATCACAGCTGGGGTAAAGTGCTGCAAGGTTCTTGTGATGAAGTGTGGCCTGCTTTTGAAATTACTTAGTGCACTGTGTGACAATTCAGTTGAATATGTGCTGATAATATCACAGCCAGAAAAGCACTATCATCTTTTGGTTGCTGAGGTCTGAATTATTAATGTGGTTGTTTATTTCCCCACCTTGTACTGAAGAATTCAGTTTGCTGTGTCCTGTTGTTAGCATCAGCTGTTCTGCAGTGCATGAGGATAATGTGCAACTTTCGCTGCTTTTTTGCTTTGTTGGAAAGCTTGGAGACTGCTGAACAATTCTGCATAATTGCATTTTTTTGCAGCCAAAAGGAGCTCTGGAAAATGCCTTAAAAGGACATGCAAACAACATTCGAATGATTCACAACCAGCAAGTCGTTCCACTAGAGCAAGCTATGGTAAAATATTAAAGTAGTGTTAAAACATATTTGCAAGATCTCTTAAATACAGTTTAGAAAGCTGGACTTAGAAACTATTAGACAAGCACAGATTGCATTTGTCCTGTCACTGAGGAGTAATCTGATTAAAGTATGTGTTTAATAAATAGTTTTCCTATTTATAATACTAGTGCTTTATAGTACTGTCTAAACCCCTGACTTTTCTCTTGCCTGCTTTTTTTCCTGTGTGTGTTTGTATTTATGAATAAGAGAAGAAGCAGAGGAGAACTCCACAAAATGCTACCCCTAAATCACTCTTTTTGATGCTTACCATTTCCCTGCAGTAGCACTTTCACACTTTATTTCCTGGAGCTGGCGGTCACCTCCCAGTTTTTGAATTGGAAATTCCTGGCAGTAGTACTTAGAGCCAAGGGAAAATATTTTTTTTTTAATTGATTGTATAAAAGATGTGAAAGAGCTTCTTCTGTCTGATATTACCAGGCACTGATCTGTGTAGTATTAGGCTGTGAATCTCATACATGCAAGGTGTTGCTTTTTCCTTGGCATAGCATGGATGCTTTTCGTTCATACAGTATTTTTACACTCAAAAAAGCCTCCTTGTGGGAAAAGCATTGTCTTCATTTCCATTCTGATTCTATACTGTTCTTTCTTAATTAACTCCTAATTATTCTCATTTCTTTTTTCTTTCACAAAACTGGCTGTCAAGAAATATGTTAAAGCTAGGGTAAGTGCTTTTTGTCTGCTGAAACTGCACAATATGGACTACTCTGAACACTTGGTTCTGATTTTAAATTGTTCTCTCTTCCCTCTAAATAAATCTTTGTCAGTTTATTGCTACTGATTTTAGTTAAATCTGAAGTCTTCCTTTACACAATTCATAACTATGTACTGCAGTTGGTAAAATACTGATTCAGCAATTAAAACCACAATATTTCAGGTTTAGTGCAATTGTTGTTGCTATATATAAAATGATATGCTGTATTAGGAACAAAATAATCTGTAAAAGGTCAAGGTATGCATATAATATTAAACTAGGTGGGCTTTTACCTCTGGTAATGACTTGAATCTTTCCCCTCCTTTCTAATAGAGCACTTTAAATCAGAGCATTAGGTTACTGAAGAGGACATCATCTGAACTGATGGTAAGAATTTCTTTCTGGCAACAGGAACATTTTAATGTATTTTAAATCTATCCACCACATACGCAGGGCATATATTTTTGGTACAGGTTTTTCTATTTCTAGCTATTCTGTTATTGGAAGAGACTGTAATGCACTGAGATACTTACAGGGATTTAGGTATCTCCTCTGAACAGATTTTACTACCCTGGCTTTCCCTTCCTCACAGAGGAGAAAGTAATTGAAAAAAAAAAGTAGTGTTTGGGCTATTTTTTTTGAAGTATGAGTTGTAAGCTCATAAAATAATTCCATCTATTGTATTATTCATGTTCCTAAAAGTGTAGGAGGTTTTTCTAGAATCTGTGAATGCAGAACTTGGGTAGGACAACCAAGAAATAAAATGCAAAACACAAGTGAGAAAAGACTTTTAATTCCCATTCTTAACCACTTCCTGTCCAGTGCTCAGCTCCCATGTTTCTTTAGCATTATATAGAATTCTTTTGATTGGAAGGGACCTTTAAAGGTCACCTAGTCCAATCCCCTTGCAGTTACAAGAGACAGAGCCCCATCCAACCTGACCTTGAATGTTTCTAGGGATGGGGCATCCACCACTTCTCTGGGCAACCTGGGCCAGTGTTTTAACTCCCTTGTTGAATCAGGTTTCTTCATTATCTCAGCCTACTCTCCTTTAGTGTAAAATCTACTGCTTCTTGTCCTGTTGCAGCAGGCCCTGCTGAAACATCTGTTCCCCCTCTTTTAAGTACTCAAAGGGTGCCATAAAGTCTTCCTGGAGCCTTCTCTTCTCCAGACTGACTATCTCAGCCTTTCTGCATAGGAGAGTTGTGCAACTCCTGTGATTGTTTTTGTGGCTTTCCTCTGGATCTGCTCCAACAGGTTCACGTCCTTGTGCCAGGTTCTTCAGAGCTGGATGCAGTACTCCAGATGAGACCTCACCAGAGCAGAAGGGCAGAATCACCTTCCTCAACCTGCAGTCTATGCTGCTTTTGGCAGCCAGGATACAGTTGGCTTCTGGGCTGTGAACACACACTGTCAATTCACATCCAGTTTTTAATTCACCACTAAGTCCTTCTCCTCAGGGCTGCTCTCAGTCACATCATCCCCTAGCCTCTTGATTCCAGAGATTACCCCAACTCAGGTGCAGGACCTTTTACTTGGCCTTGGTAAATCTCATGAGGTTCACACAGGCCCATTTTTCAAGCTTGTCCAGAACTTTGACAGCATGGTTAGGCTGGTTTATCAAGAGAAGTTGTTCCAAACAGTGGCTGCAGAGCCTTTAAAACCTCCTGCAAGTCAGTTATTTGTATTGCACACTCTCTCTTCCTCTCCAGGTTAAGGTGAAAAATGTCATTAGTGCTGTTAATGCTGCTCAGCTGCTCATAAACAACAATGCTTCTCTAGTTATTGTCCAGGTAAGCTGTATTTGATTAAAATACAAAATACATTAATTTACAATGCCATGGAGACAGAAGTTGACTAACTTCTGTGTGTTTCTAGGAGACAAAAAAATACATGGATACCATAGTTGGCTACTTTGAGCAGTACGTTGAGTGGGTCAAGGAGTCGGTAAGATGCCTTTGCCTCATTGAAGCTGAATGTAAAAGAACAACAAACAACACAAAAAAAATTATTAATAAAAATGTTGCTTTAGTAATGTGCTTTTGTATCTTCAGTTTCTAAGATATTTCTGCTTGTGATGAAGGGGAAAGCTTGCCTTCCATAAATACTTCTGCTGTTTGAAGTAGAATAGAAATGAAATGATGAGTTGTGTTGATGGGTATAAAATGCAGATTTAACAGCATTTTACTAGGGCTAGCCTGAAATCTACTATTTGTGGTATACTGCACTGAGCCTGACCCTTCTTAGTTCAAATTGATGTCATTAGCATCTTGTTTTAATTTTCTTTCTTCAGATGCAGTCTTTGAGAAAGTAAGCTTGATGTTTTAAAGATGTTCAGTTGGTAGTATATCCCCTTTCAATTTATTTTGGATAGGGTGAGAGGTAACAATTTGGCAAAGAGTATCTGCAACTGTAAGCATGTTTTGAGGTTCATATTAAATATTTCAAACCATTTATCTGGGCTTTTTGCTTGTTTTCTTTTTGTTCTCTCTTTCAGATTGCCATGGAGGTAGCAGCATGCAAGCCTATTGCCAATGTGATAGATACAGCAGTAGATATTTTTTTATGCAGCTATATAACTGATTCTGTGGTAAGAAATATTTCCTGTTGCTCAAATTTGGGGCATCAAGTGGGAAATTCTTTGAACATAAATCTGCATGTCATTATTCTGGTTATTCCGAAGCATGATAATAAAATATCACATGGAAAATTATGTGAGAAAAAAATCTCTGATCTGGATCAAGTCCAAAGCCCAAACTAGTGCTGAATTTGGTTTAGGTTCCTGTTAAACTTCAGCTTCTATTATCAAGATATCTGTACTATTAGCTGTTCTTATAGTTAAGTACAAACAGTGCTACTGCTTTGGACTAAGAATTCTGGAAAGGATGGGCTTCAGTTTCAGTCCTTGATTCTGAACTGCTTTGAAATGGAAAAGCATAAAGATCTGAAGTTTTAGCTGTTACCATTTCTAACTTAAGGGGATAAATTAGGGTCAGGGAGTGAGAAGTTCAAAGGAAAAACTTTCTCAAGAAACTTTCCTGGAATCTAGAAATCCAGAGTGAGGCTTTAGCACTTGACTTGTAGCAGACAGATCTGGATTTGTTCCTGTACAGGGGAGACTGAACACAGCTGGTAGCAGTATATGAGGGTAGTACTGGCTTTTTCATCTTGCCAAAAGTGCTTGGAAAGAGGACAGCATAAATTTAAAATAGTGTAAGAAGCCACATGCCTGGAAACTGCCTAAACCACTCTCCAACTATTATTTAACTTCATGACAATTTTAGCCAGATTCTAATCATACCAGCAGTAAGTCCATGTAATCAAAGCCAAAGCCCTCTGAACTTGGTTGTGCTTAACCTTTGTAATAATCATTAACCTGCCGGAATCACATTGTATTCCTTGATTACCTCACTTTACAGAGCTTCTGTTCTCTGTGTAGCTGCTTTTATGTAGTCTGGTGGGAGATGGACCATGATTTTCCTGATGATAGAATTTAGCTGAGTCACTTAGAAGTCAAAATGCCTCCAGCCAATACAAGTCATATTTAAATAAATCATCATTTTAACATCTGGTGATAGCTCAGGTCAGCTGTATGATAATGGAATTAGTTACACAAACAGGCTGCGAGTTAGCAAGTTAAAAGGTACCTTGAAAAAGTGCTGGAAACTCAAATTTTGACAAGCACTGCAAGAAAGACAAATACTTTATTTCTTTCTTGATACTTTAATGTGGCTAGTATGGTAATGCTGAGACACAAATTTGCTTTCTTAGCCCAAGGCTGACTGCATTGAAATGGCTTCTTATGGCACTGTGGCTGTGCAGCCTTGGATATGTTTCTGTTTGGTTGCATTTTTAAGTTCTTGCTTTGAGTTTGCAATGGCTGTGGAGAATGCTTAATGCTCCTTGTTCCATGCTATTGTAGGAGCCCCAGATAGTCCACCGAGCCAGTGTCTCTAATTTCTTCTCCGTTCTTCTAGTAACAATGTTTAGAATATCAAGCAAAAATTCAGTATTTTCCTGATTAAATTCTCTGTGATCAATTTTCCTGGCTTCTGCTTTGTTTCAGAATACCTTCTGGTTTGGTTTGGGAGGCTCATCAATATTTTTAATTCCTGCCATAATTTTTGCCGTGAAACTCTCCAAATACTACCGCAGAATGGATACAGAGGATGTGTATGACGAGTAAGTATATACTCCTAAGCCAGCTAGATGGCAAATGGATCGAAATGGTGTTTTTCTAGCCTCACGTGAAGGTGCTATAATCATAGAATCATAGAATGGTTTAGGTTGGAAGTGACCTCAAAGATTGTCTAGTTCCAACACCCCACCATAGGCAGGGAATCCCTAAACCTTCTGTGCTGTCAGATTAGACATCCATGTTCCAGTGAAACAGTGCAGGTGTAGGTTGGTGCCTGCAAAATGCTTCATGCAGGTGGGCTTTTGTTGTTTAGTTTGCCATAATTCTGTGCAGACAGTGCCAGCTCTGACTTTAAGAAACTTACTTCAGAATTAGGTCCTCAGAGCTTCATGTACAGCATTTCTATGAGTATCTTCCAAATGTGCAAGTGATTAGCTTTGCTAAATAACCTGTTAAGGTGAATTATGCCTGCTTTGTAATCTCCTTGAATTGCTTACTTGCTTTTTTACTGCCTTAGTTATTCCTAACCAGTCTTTCCTTTTTCAATTGCAGTTCCTCTGTCTCAGGGACTTGGCATTTTACTTTATGATAACTGTTCTTACGTATTTTCCCATCAGTTTTGTTTTTACTGGTTGTTTTTGCTGTCGTTTGTTTTCCTCCTGGTTTTGCACACTGTTCAGTTAGTCCATGCACTGCATTTCTCAGCTTTCACACTGCTTGTTTTTCATTGCACATTCACGAGTCAGTGGAGCAGAAACAGGCACGAACAACTAAAATCACTCACTTATTAGTGTCTGGTTAATTACTCCTCCTTTTCTGTGTTTTTTAGTGTCACAGCTATACCTGTGAAAACATAAGACATTTTTACTGCTATTTGTTTAAACCCTCCCACCTGAATACAATAATTTTATATTTTTAATGTAATTTATTGCCTCAAAAAAAAGAGGTAACGCTTTCTGTTTCACCAGACTGAGTATCCCAACTCAACCAGAATAACAAAATAATAATTTTTTTAGAATATTAAAAAGTATGTTAAAATGTAAAATTATAATTATGCTGTAACTCCTGAATGTCACAGAGGCAAAGCTATCTTCTACTGTACAGACACATTTTTTTCTTTGCGGACAACTCCATCTTTCATGTACATGTCTTAAAGCCATACTGTACATAGTGCATCTTATCATTAACATGGTCTTTCTTGGTGTATTTATTTTTGTTACAGTACAGAAAATGGTAATAATGGTTATCATAAAGAGCATTTATATGGTATACACAATCCTGTTTTTACAAGGTAAACCAAGTCTGAAGCTGCATGCCTTCGTGTGTCCTTACTTACCTACTCCATTAATCATCTATCAATTTTCTGCACGTTTCCAAAGTGAATCACTAAATTATTTATGGGGGTTTTTTGCATGATTGCTCACTACAGCAAATGCTGTGTGATTTATATTTCTTCAGTGTTCTTTACATGACAGCAGTTGCCTACACTTGAGCTTAAAATCCAGGTAATTAGGTATTTATCTAGTGCAGCGGGAGGTTCTAAATGGATTAAAATATTGAAGTACTGTGTTGGCAGTTGAAAGTGGGATACATTCCTGCTGTTGAGTGGTTTTTTGGGGTTTTTTTAATTAGTTGGTAAGGAGAAGAGCTGTTCTTATGCAAAAGGCAGGTGATCGAGGGTATGCAAAGAACATGAACAGAGAAAAATGGGTGTTTCTGCATGGGTAGAACTAATGTAAAATCACAAACAGAGAAATTTAACTTATGTTTAAAAAGGAGATCTGCATTCTTTTCTATCTGTGCTGTAAAACCTTAGCTAGTTGTGAGACTTTGAGTTTCCATAGGGATAACCTAGGATGTCCCACAACTTTAGGATTTGGACTTGCAAAATATCCAAGTTACCTAAGGGAGGATCTAATTTATGATGAAATTTGTGGCCTGCTGTGCCTTTACTTCTGCAGCTTCATGACCGAAAGTCTAGATGAAGCGCTGGCAGAGAAGTAAGATGTCACCACTCTTTCAGTAATGGATAAATACCAAGAGAGCTCAAAGTTTGGCAGTCTTACCAGAATTTGTGTCAGCACCAGCTGTATATTATTATTTATTAGAACTGTAATTTACAATAACAATTTACTGATCAAATCCTGATTCCACATTTCTTTCCAATTACAGTCATCATTTCCATGGTCTGTTCTGTAACTTGAGTGCTCCCTAATTTAACCTGCAAGGTCTTTAATTTAAAAATATTCTCCAGTGGCATATCTGAGGACTCTGTTTTAAGGACTTCCAATATTTTACAGAAGGAGAAAGTAGTAATTGTTCAGACCTTAAAAGTCCGTTTATGATCTTTGACTTTTTAATAGGAATATTTAATACTCTTGAGGTCCATAGCATCGTTTCTGTGATCAGTGAATAGTTTAATACAGTGATCCTGAATAAGCTAAAAATTACTAACATAAAATAATCTTTCAAATAAAGATGCACTATTTCAGTCTTGACTTCCTTATTCTAGATTAAGTTACTCAAAATGGGCCTCCATAATAAAACACAAAGACTCAGTTTGAAGCAGTGCTATCTTCTGATGTGCTGAGTGAGAGGACTTGCAAAACAGATTATTATATGAGACATGCTTTGAATTTCTCAGTCTCAGATTCCCATAGCAGTAGAATCTTGGTTTAACTTTTAATTAAAATTAAACTCTTAGCTTTTATGTTATCCTTGCTTTCTCTCATTTCTTACAAATTATTTTTGGGAGATACTTTGAGTGATAAGACTTTGAATAGATCTCTGGACACCTGCACTTCAGCAAGTGTAAAGAATTCCATAGGGGTGGGATTTTTTTGTCCTTCAGCATCTACTGGATTTTGCTTGGAAGAGATGCAAGTATCTATGTTTGTAAAGTATGAGATCTATATGAGATATATGTAGATTTGTGTAGCTATTTCACATAAAGTGGTTTTATATACACCTCAAAGATGCAAATAACTGCAAATGCAAAGACCATTTTTGTGAGGGCTAAACTGAAGGGCTGGATTAAGTTCCCCCAAAGTAGTGGTGTTAAATAGGTAAACCAGGATTTTTTTCTATCATGAAACAAAGATAACTAGAAAGTTTAGTGGGGAAAACCGTGGATATTTGCTTTTATCTGAAAAATTCTTGGCTAAATGGATAAAAGATTGAGAACAGCTTGTGCAGTTGATCTTCTCTCACCTTGGTTAGACACAGTGTTTAGGTTCTGTTTGTGTGCAGAAGATAATGATGGCTGTGGTTTTTGTTTTCTCTTATATAGCTCTGTGGAACAGTGGTAACACATACTGGAAGAGGGGTAAGTACCAAGCTCTGTAAGTCAGTTCTAGGTTTATTATCACTTCAGTGTTTCTAAGAAGGCTGCTGTGCTCTCTGTAATGTGAGTGCTGAAGGTTTAAATATAAAACAATTACTGAAGCATATTGATGTTCACATGAGAATCTGTGCCTGCCTTCTGCTTCAGTTACGTTAGAATTCTATCTCCATCAAACTTTGCTGAATTGTTTTTGTGATTATTTCCAGGCTACGCAAATTAGACTCAAGATTCCTCTGCAGGAATATGTCTTCATTCTTCCAAGTGTATTGGCATTTGCATTCATCTTCCAAATCCTGAGCCACTTGTTTTATGTCACCTGTACTGTAGATCCCAACTGTACTATTGAATGTTATGCCATAAACTACTGTACAGAAGATTCTGCAATCAGGGCACTGCCTCTCAAGTAACCACTGTTCAAGGCTTGAATTTAAAATGGGTTTTGGTTGGTTTATTTTTTACGTTTTTTACACTGGGCTTTCTACTTTACATCACAGTATGTAAACTAATTAGATTAACAGCCTTTGCCTAGCAATCCTTTGACAGTTGGTCGACTTCCTAAGTGTTGGTTTGTGTTAAATACAGTGCATACACGTTTACATAAAACCACATTTTGTATACAAAGACTTTTTGTATATATATATATACACATTTTTCTTAAAACTTAGGAGTGTTTAGTTAAGATTTTAATACTGTATAATACTCTTCACAAATGAATTTACCAGCATGATCAGTGTTGCTATTTGGTGCTCTTGAATGACCACTTTGGACTAAATTTGAAGTGTAATATGGGATCCACAGTGTCTCTTTGTGTCTCTGAAAAGTTCAGNTTTCTGGTGAAGTTTGTTTTGAAGCTCTTTGGGTGGGAGGGATGGGGAGGGGAGTGTGTGTGATGCATAATGTAGCAAAAGAAGCTAAGCTTTCTAGAGGTCAGTAGTACTCAAAAAGAGCATGAGAGATGTCATATATTGGTCATTTTTAGAATGCTTTACATTCTCTGTCTCACTTTTCCTCATTCACACTCACTTCTGTCACACCCCTGGTGGTATCACTGTTGAGCTGTGGCTCTTTCAGGGGGCAGTGATCCTATTTTTGCTTAAAAAAAAAAAAATTAAATTATGATTTCCAATACTGAAATTCAATTGTATTTAGCAATTTGAGTTAACATTTGTACTGGTTAGAGTTACTGCTTTGAATTTAGGTCTGCAGTTTTATTGCTGAATTAGTTAAAGCAGTGGAATTCATCAACAAGGCCAAAAGTGTCTGTTACTAGTGTGAGACATGCCAGCAGGTGAAGTAATTGATTTAAAATAGTGTCTCTTGATATATCAGTATTGTGAGCTTTGTTTCCAACAAGGTTCATTGGCTTGAAGTAGAGATAATCCTGTAAAACACTCATATGAGAAGTGATGAGAGTCTTTAATCTGGAATAACCTTAATTTTTTTCACTTTTAGGTCACAAATGGAAACATTTCTAATTGACAGTATGTAGCATATGTGTATATGTAATGTTCAGAGCTGCAGATTTTTAAAAGTTTCTATTTTTAATTTGAGAAAAATGTTCCCAGTTCATTTAAATAAAAAAAGAACTTGCTTAACTACCTGATGTTTGATTCTCAGTTGTTTTGTTGTGTAGACCTATCTCAGAAGAGCTGCACTGAGATAATATTTTAGGAAAATGGTATTTTATTTGCTTGTTTTGTTTTTACTCTGATAAACAAAGCCTCTGCTATATTTGACTTCAATTAATGACTTCAGAGACCAAGAATTAGCAGGAAAGAACAAAATAACATTGAGTCTGGGTGAGAGAGCTTCTGACTTTCACAAAAGATGTGATTTATGCAGAGATGGTAGGATTGGATCTAAAGTTTTGGAGGATGTCCACAGAACCCTGCAAGTCCTCGAGGTGTTACTATTTCCTTTGTTGTTTCTTTTGCACTGACAGCAGGAGTAAATGTTTGATGGTTCTTTAGCTCCCACAGTTTAGTGCTGGCATCCTAGCTTGTAAAAGGACAATTGTTTTCCACTGGTAGAAAAGGCCATGAGCTAGTTCGTCTGAAGCACAGGCAGATGGAGGACACAAATGTCAGGTAGGAGTGAGACAAAACACTTGATAGTAACATATAATGTATAAATACAGCAGAACTCCTGACTCCAAGCTTTACTATTTGCCTTCATCCTCATAGTCTGATTTGTTACCATTTTTACAGCTTTCAGACTTCCAGAACAAGAGATCTGCAAAGTAACTTTTCGGTAGTTTTGAGCTCTGTTACAATCATCAGAGACATGAATGCCTTTTAGTTTCTGTCAGTGCTGCTGTGCTTAACCAAGTGTAAATAATATATTTGTCTGACAAACACTAGCAGGTCTTTGAGTGCTTGCAGCAGGGATTTAAAAATCTTTGAAATGAAATGGAAGGTGGGCAACAAAATTATTCTTGTTCTTCTGGCTGTGTGACAGGTGAAACATGCAGAAAACAACAGAAGTGTGAACTGTCTGAAGTAGGCTACCTGTAATGGAATAGAATATCCTACCTATAGCAGGTATTCCATTATGTATAGCTCATGGTTGCTAGCATGCCACTGTTATTCAAACACACCTAAATAATGCACTCCCCCTTTCAGCAGCTGTTCAAGGCAGGCTGGGTGTAGCATGCAAGTCTTTGAAAGAAGTGTCTAGTGGGGTCTTAGCGGAAAAGCAATGTGGCTTGCAGCAGCATGGGAGAAATTTTTCCTCATGACCTCCAGAATGCCAAGAGGTTTCCCATTATTTTTCTTAGCTCTGTTTTTAGTTACTCCAGCAGAAACTGCTAGGACAGGATTCTGCACTAAAATGCTTCTATTCTGTTGCCTTTGTTTTGTGGCATTCTATATATGGGGAAGGGTGGAGTGGTGGTAAAACACAAATACCTGTGTGATGTGCTTGGAGTCTATTCTCTGCTGCTGAGACCCATGAAAAGCTACTTCTGTTGTCTTGCTCTGTTGACTGAGAATAACCCATGGTGTGACAAGTGTGATAAAGCTAAGAAATAGTTGGTTTATGTTTATGCCTCCAATACTTAATTTTACTAAAGGTTTATTCCTTATCTTGCTTAATTATTGTAAGTCTAAAAATCTTTCATGGCTCAGACAATGAGCAGTTGATTCTTCCATGTGTCCCCACTGCATGTCAGGTGCTGACAAAGTACTCAAGTTGTGTCCACCAAAAGCCCATTGCACTAATTAGCCTGTGTTAGTAGGACATGTTTATCAGCATCCATATGTAGCTGCATAGATTCCTTTTGCACTTCTGTCCTTTTTAACTTCAGTATGGTCTTCTGAGCTCTGGCAGAAATACAGCTGTAAAGCAGCTGGAGAATGGAAAATATCTGTTAAAAATCAAATCTGACAGGTTCATCCTGATAGGAATGTGCTTCTTGGTTATGCAACCATCATTCTGGGCTTAACTGCATTTGCAAGATTTGTCTTGTTACCTTCTTGGGAGATCACAGCTTATTTGACACTCCCTCAGGCTGTCAGGTATGGGCACATGCCTACTGGAGTGTGATTGATGATTTTTATTGAAAAAACCCTTACATCCCACATTTCACTGGAGAGGTTTCTTTGTGCACCAAGCCTTTAAATTGTGAGCGGCCAGCTACTTGGTAGTTTGACTTTTTGAGATCTTAGTGCTACAGGATCTCAGACAGCTCTTCTCACCATGAAGAGTTTTGCTCTTCTCTTCCTAATAGTGATGTGTAGTATGGGAGGATTGGGGCAGAAGCTGAAGCCAAAGAAAAGAAGCACCAGTGAAGGAGACATCAATTTTCGGACTAAAAACAAAGATAGTTGCAGGATGAGTGTGAGTGGGGATGAGGAGATGAAACTTAGAATTGAATGCAAAAGCCAAGACATGTCCTACTGGTGTGAATTCACTGGCAAGCCCTCTGTCTGCCGTGCGTTCAGAAACAATCCAAAGGTTTACTGGAACCAGATCACTGCAGAACTTAGGAAGCTCTCGCATGCTTGTGAGGCTTCAGAAGTGCTGAAGACCACCATGTGCCAAAAGGCTCCCCCGGATGCTCTCATGAAGCAAATAGCTGCTGGTATGGAGCCAGAAGATGGAGCAAGACAGGACAAAGTCCAGAAAACTTCTGCAAGGGGAGCAGGGAAAAACCCTGCTAAAAAAGCAGGGAAACCTCCACTGCTACCAGCCCAGCATGGCCAAGGGTCTGAAAATGAAACAGAAGCAATGAGGCTGGCACGGGAACATTGCTGGGAATCCCTGCATGATGTCTGCTCCTACATTATTGGCATCTTTAGGGGTTAAGGATTTATTTCAGGTAAAACTCTGCCTTGCAGTGCAGCAGAACATTCCTGTTTTAGTTTCATTTTTCTCTCTGGGGGCTCTTTCAGGAGAGTAGGCAGAGTTGGTCTAGGCTTACTCACTAAAATCTAAAATGGCAAAGTCTGACTACCCGACAGCCCCCTGTGAGGTCTTTAGTATGTGCTGTTTGTCCTGTCTGTTGCTAGTACTAGATAATTTCAGTTTTGAGTTGTGCTGGTGCTCTGCCTTCTGTTGTTCATCCCTCCTTGTGCTGGCTTTTGGATTTAAGCCTGTGAAGTGGGATAAAGTAGCAAGTGCATCAGGTGGAACAATTTAGAAACTGAGAGGATAAAGTTCAATGTTCACCAAAACTGCTAATTAATAACATCATTTTAATTTAAAAAAATCAGCTTCTAAACAGCTTCCTGAAATGAAGACCGTCCAGACTGTCTTGGTTTGATGGTCTGTTTCTGCAGAGGCAATAGAAGGGATCATGTACAGACCCTTGTCTGGAAAGTCTCAGGGCTTCAGCCAGGATTAAAAAAGACAAAAGCCCTCACAGAAGTGGTTGGGTTTATACTCGCTTCATTTAGGCTCACAGAAAGCCAGCAACTGGCAACTAAACCTGGCAAACTTCAGACAGAAATGAGGATAGATGCAGCATAAACCAGCAGGTTGCTTAAAGCATTTAGACTGCTAATGATCTTCCTTGTGCTTAATACAGCAAAGTAACTAATTGTTTTCCCCTGTTCTTTCTATTTTGCAGATCAAATTTTTTACAGCTGAAGAAGGGTCCTTGCTGTAGTTTAGTGATTTAGACGTAAGAATTTTGGTTTCAAAATGAGTCACATCTGTAAACCTTGTCGCTGTTTTCTCTTTGTACCCTAAAATGTTACTTTTAAACAACCCTGGAAAATGCATAAAGCGGAAGTGACTGTGCTTACAGTGTTTGGATAACGAAGTGTTCCTGAGTCTGCCACACACCAAAGAGTGCTGCATTTGTGTAGCCAAGGTTCTACTTTAGGAGTGCTGACCTTGAACAGGTTTGTGTGCTGATTCACTTCAATTTGTTGGAGATGAAAGCTGTAAATGATGCTACAGTTAGTGCAAACAATAAAATTAAGATTCTGGAAAACATCCTGGGTGTGCTTTCTTAACATTTTAAATTATACTACTTGTATGAGTCATGGTATTTGATACTTGTTTCTAAGAGATCCTTGGTAGTATGTGTAGGAGAAGTTACAGATCTGAACCATTACTCTCCTGCTGTGAACATGTTTTCATGAAAGATTTTCAGTATTATATATATTACACATGTAACTTTCAACCAACAGGGTAAAAAAAAAAAGAAGATTGGAAAAACAAGGGAGTCATGTAAGAATCCATCTCTAAACATAGCAGATCAAAAGTGTTCACCTGTGATGCATCTGCAGAGCTCAGTGCCGTTAGGATCTGTTAGCTGTAACGTCGGTGTTGGGGCTCAGTAAGTGATCTGAAAGGTAACAATGGTCTGTGCACATTGGCACTTGCAGTGAATCTCATCAGAACACAAAGCATGACAGAAATGAGCAGTGCTCTATACTTGTCGTGAAACTGTTTCTGCAAGGCTTGCACTCAACTACTTCTCCAGCTTTACTCACAGATCTGTAACTAGCTTCAGAGTTGCAGATATGACTGTGCAGTCACTAAGTTTTTGTGTCTTGCACCAACTATTTTTTAAATATTTTCTGTCCCCAAACCTCTTGAAATACATGGAAAGGAACAACAGCTAATTTGGATGTTGCTGAAATACTTCACTGAAAGAAATCAGAAACACTGCCTGCAGCTCAGGGAGCTATAAAACTTTTTTTATAGAGCACTGCATATTTCACTTCAGCACAGCAGTGTCTTTTGGCAGGCACATAGTTCATTTCAAGTGCAGTAGATCAATCACAGTGATTTAATAGAATGGGCACATTTCTTTCTTTCTCACTATTACTATTTTTTTATTAGTTTGGGTGGGTTTTTTTGGGGGGTGGAGGGGTTGTTGGTGGTTTGGGGTTTTGTGTTTGTGTGTAGGATTTTGTGCCAAGTGTTTCTGACTTGGAGAGAACCCAGGATCTAAAATTAAAGGTTACCTTAAAGCCTCACCACTAGGCAAATTTTCTTCTGGGCTTTATAATGGCACTTTAAAATCATCTACATATTGGATGAGGCCTTCCTTGAGCAGCCAAGTCTGGTTGTGAGGCCCTCTCAACTAGAGGAGCAGATGATCTCTAGGGTCTCTTCCAACCTAAGTTTTTCTGTGATCTCAGATAGCAAAGAATACTTTATGCTTTCAGTATAATTCACAATAAGCAGAGAATATACACTGTCAAGGACTAGAAACCAGTGTAGAAAACTGGCTTTGGTATGTCTGAGAAGAAAGGCACATTGTAAATAGGGGAAAAAACCCATCTGGAAAGGAAAACTTAATGTAATGGATTTTTTTAATGTCATCATTGCATCTGTATTTTCTCCTGTGTTATCTAAAAGTTATAAAAAATAGAAAGAATGTTGCTATTCCAAGAGATAGATAACAATTGCTAGTGTGCCCTCTGCAACAGCTTTGTGTGTGCATCACTTGTCAGCCTGTAGACATAGAAAGGAAAGCTGAATACACCAGAGTACTATGACTCAGCTACAAGTTAGTTTCTCAGTAGTAGAAGTTTAAAGTTGCAATGAATCTCGTTCCCACATTGCCTTCTATTTGTACATTTCAAGAGGTTTACAAAGAAAAGAAATATAAAAATGACTTTCTTGCCTGCCTGGCACCTTTAAAATGTTAGGAAACAGACATGCAAGGGAGCTCTGACGGTAGATGTTTCCACAGTAGCCAGTACGTTAAGCAGTACTAGGTGTGTATTTAGGCAGAAAGAGGAACTTAACATGTTTTTGTAATTCTATGAGGGGAACAGACATATGGGAACAGCCCTAGCTGTGAGGGCTCTCAAACAGAGCCAGCCTGTTCCACAGGTTCACTGTGCCCCAAATCTGTAGGTTGTGCATATGGACAGAGTAGTGACATTCTCCATCTCTTTCTCATGTCTTGCTCCTTATTATATTTTATCTGTGTGCATATCTGGTTGGCCACAGCTCATTAATTCTTCCAACCATAAATTTGTCATATTGCAAAATGCAGATTAATACATATGGATATTAATAGTGCTTGGTGAATACAGACCTGCCTATGTGTGCCAGCACATAATTTAATGTAAATCTCCCATCTGCATGCAGAGGTGTGTCTCTTGGTCTAGTTATGTTTGTGTTTAATTAAAACCATTATTGTTTTGGTTCTTTATGTTCATTACCTTAAATACAATTCAGAGAAAGGAGAAATGGCTGTCAAGGAGAGGAGCAAAAGTAGTATTTAAAACCTGCTCTGTGTTTTAATATATATTAAAAAGGGGTTTGTACAAATAGTAATCAACTGCTCTGGAAAAGCTAGAGGAGCAGAGTATGCACAGGGTGCAGCTTACCAAGGAAGTACCCTCAAGACTACCAAGACTGCTTTTGCCCTTTAGTCATTCTGTTTTATGCCATCCTTTAAATCGTGACTTTTAAATGGTTTTGTGAGGTCATTTCATAAATTTTGTTTGCCTTCAAAAATCTTTTTGTTCCTTTAGAGCAGAAACTCATCAAATGTTATTTTCCTTCTTGCATCTCAGTCTAATGCTGGAGTGGCAGAAGCCTGTTTGTTGCACCCCATCTCACCCCGTGCCATGGCACGTTGGGTATCCTTGTGGAAAACAGTGAGCATTTCCAGTTCAGCCATAAGAACAGCCAGCAGAGATGCCATCTCTTCATGTCACCTTTGCTCAGGGATGTGAGGGAACAGTGAGTGCCAATCCCTGCTCTCCAAAATCTCTGTAGACCACCAGGTGGTTTTCTTTTCTCATATTTTCAGTTTGCTCCAGGCCTAATGTTATATTAGTGCTTGAAGAAGTCACTTAGGCTCTGTCATTATCAATACAGAGGTAACAGTCATTATCTATTAAATATTGCATTAAGCAACTTAGGACTCAGTTCCTGAAGGCTATGGACACAGGTAGTGTGGGAAGTGGCTATGGGGAGGACATTCTTTACTAGGTAAAACCTTCAGCTGCTTCCAAACAGCAGGTTAGTTCATCAGGATTCCTGTTGTCCTTACCAATGTACAGGAGAAATCCCCAAATTCTCTTGATAGCATGAGGCAGGACAGTCATGCAGGAGTGAATAGAACTAAACATGAGTGAAAAGTTAGCAAAATTCGTGTGATAATAAAGGAAAAGATCAATTTAAATTAGAATTTGAATTGTAACACCACAGCATTAGCGGTGGAGTTCTTATTTACAGAAGAATTACTGCACTGCTTTTTGTTTGTTTGCAGAAAATAGATTTCTGTCTGAATATCTCTGGAAAACGTCCTAAATATTTAGGACACTGTTAGTCCCCTGCAAACTCATTTTAAAAAACCCAAAACATTAATACCTCGTGTTTCAGATCATTAATTTCCTGTTTGTTAATGATCTCCACGTGGAGGAGCTGTAGAGTTAGAAATGATCCGAGGGAAAAGACTTAAGTTCACGAATACGCACTGTATACCCAGGTAAGTAAAGTACATCCCTAAAAAGTTAGTTATTGTCAATAACTAAAACAAAACAAAAGAAAAATACATGCTGAGGGCACAGCAATAAAACTGAAGGGTATCCAGACCAGCCTCCGCAGGCTGAGACTATATTTTGTGCACCTAAATAAGTAAATCTTGATGCCTTGGGATTTTGAAGCCATCTAAGCAGGCTAGACAAACGCTCCAGCTGGGTCAGGACAGAGTATCTCAAAGTTGTAATCATGCATATCGACAAGCACTCAGCTTGATGATTCTCTGCAGATGTTTTCACATCCTAAGACAGGAAGAGCTAACGTGTCCATTGTGGGGATGTCAAAACAGCAAGGGCAAATCGTCCCTTGCACAGCCTTTCCTCTCCCTGATGACCTAATAAATTTCTTATCATTGTTCATGAAGAGGGAAGGACTTGGCTGAAGGAACATCCAATATGTGCAAACGCACCTTGTTACCCTTCCATAGCTGGGCTTTTGTGTGCTAGGAAGGAGAGCTGGTACTTTTCCAAGGAGGTGTGGCAGAGGTAAAGGAACGTGCGTGCAACGGAAGTATCCTATTGTGTTGTAACAGTCTGGCTGGAAACCCGAAGGTGTGTCTCTGCCTTTATATAGAGCAGACTGCTTTTAAAACTAGCTCTGGTTCTTTGGAAAGTGACAAGTTGCATCAGGAGCTGCGTTTGGGTGCCTCCAAGCCCCGTGCCAGGTATGTCTTGAAGTTATCTTAATTTTGCACTGTTCTGCTTGCAGCAGAAGGTTGCAATGGTTATTCCTTTTAATATTATTAGCCACTTTATTTACAAAATCATTGTAAATGCTAACAGATGCTCTCCAAAGAGGGGTTTTCAGAGAGAAAGTTCTGTGTTCAGTACAGGGCATGAGGCAAGACAAGTAAGAACTATGCAAAAGTAGGACCTGCTTATCTCTGCTGCTACCTATTCGAGATTCTAATATGTATCACTGAAGGTATTTGCAGGTAGCTGGATGTTGAACTGTATTCCTTGTTTAGCATGCCTACATGTGAATTTCAGCTTTCTAACACAGAAATTTGGCTACAGAAGTGGCTATGATGGAAACACCTGAAAAATAAATTTAGATTCAATCAACTAAATGTTGGCTTAGAACCCTCTACTACTATGGTATGTTCTGAAACTGAAAGTGCTTCATAAAGAGAAGCACCAATAGAAATAAAACTGCTCTGTGCTGGCACAAAAAAAAATTCAGCTTGATAATAATTTGCTAATTAGGTACATTTAAAAGCTGAAGTTGCATGTTTTTGCCTTGAATTCAGTAGCTTTAGACAGAACCTGATGTGTTGCAGGAGTGTCTTCAGCAGAAGTGTAGCTCTGTCTCTAGCAGTCAAGGCAGCAAAGAGTGCATCGATAGTTAATTTTGGTGCCTGAACAGACTATCTTTTTTTTAATCCAACAGAAATCTGAAATAGTGGCACCACCAGAGAACTAAGACAATTTTCAGGGTGCCTAAGAAATAATTTTGCTCAGTTTGAACCAAAAGGTTTTCTTTCTGTCTGACATATTTTTGAATACCCAGAGGTTGGAGTCAAAATTGTTTATGTACCATTTACAAAATGGGAAATAGGGAAACCATTAACTGCTTTATATGTTATAACCAGAGATATTCACCTGGGATTCACAAATCCCAGGTTCAAATTCCTTCTTTGCCTGCAGAATAGATTTTAATTAAGGTATCTCAGTCACTGGGCAGTAGAAAGCCCTAGGAGTGACTCTCTTCTGTTCCATATAGCATAGATAATTAATTGGATCAGAAGGACTTACTCCACAGCCATCTACAGTTGTCAAGGATAACAGTTAACAGTTCTAGAAAACAGGTGTTGGACACAAAGGAAAAAACACAGGATCTTTCCAGTAGAATAATTTTAATAGGTCTCAAAGAGCTGTGCAACACTATGTTGGAAATACTGCAACTATCAGATTGAATCCATCATTAAGTGAAAATGTTTCTGCGTTTTGTTTGTTTTGAAGGAAGACAAAGAGCAAAACAGACCATGAGGATCAAAAGCTTTGGACTTCTGTGTGCGTTGATTCTGGTCTACCAGCTGCTACTAGCTAACTGTGAAAGACTGAAGGAAAGCAAAAAGAGAAGACAAAGCATAGAAAACAGTGGGAAAAACCAAACTGAATCTAACCAAGGAAATGAAAAAGGGAGGAAGTCAAAAGGAGGAAAATCATCTCCTAAAGGGAAGTTTAAAACTGAAGAAAATGCTGAGTGCAGCTGGGCAGTGACCAACATGAGCCCAGCTACTGTGCACATAGAGTGCAAGCACAGTGACAAAGAGTTCTGGTGTGACTTCTCTGGAGATCCTTCCACCTGTGCACAATATGCAGCAAAACAGAAATCCTTCTGGAAACAAGTCTCCCGATCCCTAAAGAAGCAAAAGCAGATCTGTCAAGACCCCAAAAGTGTCCTAAAATCTAAAGTATGTAAGAAAGGGCCTCGAAGCGCTCACCTCAAGTTGACCCGCTCAAGCCTACTAACATCAGTAGGTCCTGCAAAAGGGAACACCATTCATGATGCAGAAGTCGTTCAGACTCCAGCACTTGCCTCTGTGACTGAGGAAAAGCTTGAGCAGAGTCCTCAAGACTGTGTTGAAGACGTAGATTATATTGACCAGAAAAAGGTGGCTGAGGAATACTGCCCAGAAAGTTTTCTTTCTTTGTGCAACTTTTTTATCACCATGGTCCAAGACAAAAAGTGCTGAGGAAGTGTTTTGAAGTGTTTCTATTGTGCAAACTACTCCAGGTTTTACTCTAATATCTTATAGTGTATATCAGAAAAGAAGGAATACATTTTTCTAATTTTGCATGTACGTAACAGCCTACACATAGTTGAAGATGTTATAAATTTTGTTTGCATGTGGATTGCTACACAGGTGTTACCAACAGATGTTACATACTCTTGCACAGAACTACAGAAGTAGTTTCCTTGTCCTCTTAGAGCTATGCCAGTCAAAGTGATGAATCACAGAATGGCTTAGGTTGGAAGGGACCTTAGAAATTATCTACTCCAACCTCTCCATCGTGGTCAGGGATGCCTCTCAACTAGACTCAGCTGCTCAAGGCCTTATCCAAATTGGCCCTGAACACACCTGGGGAGGAGGTAGCCACAACCTCCTTGGGCAACCTATTCCCAAGTCTCACTACCCTCACACTGAAGAACTTCTTCCTAAGATCCAATCCAAACCTACTTTTCCTCAGCTTGAAACGATTCCCCCTTGTCCCATCTCTAAACACCCTTATGAATAGTCCCTCTGCAGCCTTCATGTAGGATACCGTTAGGCATTGGAAGGCAGCCATAAGGTCCACTTGGAGTTATCTTCTCTCGGCTGAACAGCCTTAGCCGCCTCAGCCCACTCTCATAGCAGAGGTTCTCCAGCCTTTGGATCATCTTTGTGACCCTCCTTTGGACTTGCTCAAACAGCTCTGTGTCCTTCTTGTGATGGGGACATAAGAACTGGATGCAGTATTCAAGGTGGGGTCTCACTGGAGTAGAGGAAAGAGACAGAAGCAACTGCTGGCCTCACTCCTTACACAGCCTAGGATACAATTTGAGTGCTGTGCACTTCCTGTAAATGTACAAGGCTCTTGACCTAAAACTTATTGAGAAAAATAAACTTCAAAATACATGAAAATATTCTGTGTGTGTGTGTGTTTAACCAGATTTCTCTAAGTGTTAAGGCTTTGACAAAAAGACTGGTGTTTCATGGGATCTAGGTAAAAATCCACTTAGGGAAAACCACTTAAGTTTAGATGGAAGCCCTCAATAAGAGAGGAAAGTACTAGTTCTTACCCAGGGACAAAATTATTTTGACAGAGTCAGGAAGAAGGCATGGCACTGATTTGGGCATTAGCCACAACATTTTAAAGAGGACAGTACTCAGAAGGTTCTCCTAAGCACTTTGTATGATTAATTTACACTTTTTTGCTTCTTACAATATTGTGATCAATATGTGACTAATACCTTGAATGTGAGCTGCTGCTATGAGTCAGACAAACTGTGTCTGATGATTTAATTGTGTTTTGCCAAGTTTGAATGGCAAGTTGCAGCCTCTGTGCACCTTGTGGGAGCACTGGGTGTCACCAGGCTGTGCAGGACAAAGTCTGCTGGACTGATGCCCAAGGCAATGCAAAATTGCAGTAAAGAGTGGCATCTACACTAACTCTTGAGAGAATGGAAGATACAGGCATTTTGGTGCCAAGCAGGGTGGAAAACCAGCTGCTGGCCCCTTGGATAGGTAAATATGTAAATACTGAGAAGTGCAGGAGAGTTCCAGCTGCCAGACACCTGTGTTGGCCTCCTTTGCAATAGGAAGTCATGGAGATAATCCCTCTTCTGCGTCTTTTGACTTTAGGAGCAGACATTTGGCTCAAACCATCGTACACTGTAGCAATTAATTATGACTGTCTAATCCAGTGTACAGACACCTGTAGAATAGTCCCAGAGTACTCAGTGGGCAGGGCTGACTTCAGAGGCTCAGTTGCTCCAAATGTTTTGGAAAACATCCAATTCTCCCTACCCTTGACTGCTGCCACGAGGCACAGCTCTCCATGTGGCTGCTGGCCAGCCAGGCACATTGAGCCACCAACACATCCTAGAGCTAATTCCAGCCTGGGATTCCAGAGCTGTGAGTTACATCTCCATGTGCAAGACTCTCAGCACCTGGACTGTGCAGGAGCCTCATTCCCCTCTGCAGAGACTCTTTACATTTCTGCTGCCTTGTTGTCTATTTTCTTCCATGATTAACTTTTATCTTGACACTTGGCTCTTTGCAGGAGGAGACTGTGCTTGATTCTGGGTGCGTATCCCTTGCGCTGCGTGCAGTTGTGCCAGTATCCTACAAGGACAGTATGGAGCATCAGGAGAAAAAGAGAGGAGATCCCTGTGCAGCCTTTTTCCTTGGAAGGTGGGCTGATACTGTGAGAGAGCAGATCTCAAAACTGCCTCAACCAGAGGATGGGATTTTTAATGTCATGGATATGTAGTGTTGGGTGTTCTTCAGGAGGGTGCTTTTTAGAAGTGGAGGTTTTGAGGCAAATATATCTGCAGTTGAATTTATGAACAGCTTTTTCTATAACTGCAGAGACCACAAGTCTATAGCCGAGGTGATCTAAGTTCTCCTTGCACTTTCCAAGCCTCGTGTTTCAGACCTGTGTCTATGAAGTAGTTGCTTGACAACAATTATGCATGAGTTGCTTTCTTCTGAGAATTTACAGAGCCAGTAGGTCAGCATAACTTCAGTGTTTCTGGAGTCAAGCTGGTGAGGATAAATAAAATATTTCCTGGCATTATTCCTCTTAGGGTCTGTAGTTATCACTAAAAAATTTGCAGCTGAGCTTTATTCTGTGCCTCATTTCCCCAGGTGCACCACTTGTCATTGTGTCTGAACTTCATGTTTGAATACCTTAAAATTATGGTGCCAGTGACTTTTCTAACACCTTCTGCAGCAGGGCAAGCAGGAACATAGTGAAGGAAAACAATGAGTGGATTTAAATTATGTCTGTGTAGCCCAGGTGCTCTGTCCTACCACATTGAAAATGTAAGCATCTCAGCTTTCTTAGGCAGTTATGTAAAGATCAGCCCTGTTTTACACCTGGGGAAATGAGGTGCAAGAAGACTGAATGACCTTCTTCACAGGGAGAAAATCAATGACTGAATCAGGAACTAAACAGAGGTCTTAGAGTTCCAGCTCACGATTAGATCATTCCGTACAAGAGCTACATGTATGTGTTCTTGGAAGTGTTTAGCTAACTTCTAAGCATTTATCATCTTTAAGAATACCTTTGGGGAAAAGTAGCTTACTTTCTAGGCACTACAGTTTATTTCTCCAGACAGCCCTAGGTATTATAGTTTGGATAATTATCTGGAAAGAAGATTAGGCCTTTGGAAGATAGGAAACTTATTCTGGCTTCAGAGATAAAGAAGCTTCAGGGAGTTTCCTTGCACTTCTAATATAGAATACTTATACTCAACCCCCACACATTCCCAGGTTCTCAATCTCTCACAAAACTTTGGTGAGTCAATTAAATAGACTTTTTTAAAAGGGAAGAGAAAATTTTCAAATTAGGAACGCTTCAAAGTTATCTCCTACTATATGACAGCCTTATCTAGAAAATGTTAGATGTGTCTTTGTCACTAGGAAATGGGGACACACTGTAACTGTACGCACTGTTTATGAACAGAAAATAGCTCTGGCAGTGCAGCACTACTGAAGAATCGGCAAAATTTCAGCTCCTTTACCTTTATGTTTTCATTCTTTTATTATTTTCCACAGTGTATCTTCTACTCACTTTCACACACAATTTCATTTGAATGCGCTTCCGTTCCTTTCGCAACCTTCTTTGTTCATTTACCACTCTGGTGATAGCATAGATTACATATTTGCTCCCCTTTCTTGCACAAAATACTTGTAGGAGAATAGAGCTGAGTGACTCAACCTTCCTGCTTCCAGGAGTGCCCTACCCTCCTCTTCCCCTGAGGGGACCAATGAGTACCTATGCCTGATATCACCTCACCTGGATGTGACCAACCATAGCAGAGACTCAGTGTTCAGACAAAACCCATTTTACATGGCTGTGCTCAATCCATGTAGACATAGCTGAACCTAGATAACAAACTCCACTCCCCTTTCCACCCTCACCTTAATTTTTTTTCTGATGCTGCCCTGAGCAAGGCAGCTCAATACTTGTTGGTAGCTGCTGTGCCTCACCCATGCTTTTGCCTGGTTTCATTCCATCTCAGTATACTATATTGTTTGTCCCTCTAGGCTGTTTCCAAGAGTGATACTACTTAGATTAGAACACTGGGGATTGATCAAATGGAAAAAATCAGCTTCAGAGGTGGGAAGTTCTGCATGTTCTAACCCACAGAAGTTCCTTGCAATCTTGTCACTAGGGTAGTGGTACCATTCCATCTCTGACTGGAGCAAGCATGGCTCCTTCATGTTAGCACCATAAGGAGTACAATAAATCTTGAGGATCTCTAGTCCAGTGTAGGTATTCCTGTGTTCTAACATCTTTGAGCTTCTTTATCCTCCCTCTGTTGAAAGAGCAGAGAAACTCTGAACCCTAACTGCAGTCATCAACTTGCTTCAAAGAGCCAGAGTGGCAAAGGCAGAATGCCAGGATCCTGGCAGGTTTAGAGTTATCAGACAATGAACCCTTAGAGGTTTCAAGAGGTTATCCAGATGCTTTGCTTGCACCTTTTGCTGCCATTATTGCAGTGAGGTAACACAAGGTCACACACAAAGAGAGGGGACAGGCTATGTCACAAAGCTTTTTACCTCTTTATAAAGCTACTACTAGCAGAAAAGGATGTGTTAGGGTCCTGCTTATCTCTTGAATGTGACAGGTTTCTCTGGAAACATGTTCCTATCCATGAACAGCAACTTCTCATGAAATTTCTGTTACCTGGCTGCCTCAGCCACTGATCATGCCCAGGCTCTGAGTAGAAATGCTAGACTTAAGTTAATCTGAAGCTCCCAGTGGAGTGTGGAAGTCTTTCGCTGATTTGCAGGCAACAGACAGACACATCAAAAGGACTTTGTTATGTAACGGGAGCCTGCAACATGTTGAAAACTGCCTGTGAGTGTGCATGTGTAAGCATTCTGTGGTGCTTCGTGTGTGCTGAAGACAGGGAGAGTTGTGCTAGTCAGTGTTAGATGTTAAGATAAATCCAGGAATTATCTGTAGCAGGAATGCATTCTCAACATCCATAATATGTGCACTAATTGCACATAATGAGTATGCTTAGGTAACAGAATATTATTTGTATAATATGAGTTTACCTTTACATTTTTGGCCTGAAGGTGACATGTTTTCCAGAGTCATTGTAGAAGTGGTGTGATTCCCTGGATAATCTTGGGCTGCAGCTGTTGTGGTTTAACCCCTGCTGGTAACTAAGCCAGACATAGCCTCTTGCTCCCTTCCTTGCGGTGGGATGGGAGAGAAAATCAGAAGAGTAAAAGTGAGAAAACTCTTGGGCTGACATAAAACCAGTTTAATAACTAAAGCAAAAGCTGCATGAGCAAGCAAAGCAAGGAATTTGTTCACCGCTTCCTATCAGCAGACAGGTGTTCAGCCATCACCAGGGAAGCTCCATCATGAGTAACAGTCATTTGGGAAGACAAACGCCATCACTCTGAACATCCTCCCCTTCCCTCCTTCTGCCCACTGCCTTCTAATTGCTAAGCAAGACATCAAATAGTATGGAATATCTCTTTGGTCAGTCTGGGTTATCTGTCCCAGCTGTGTCCCCTCCCAGCTTCTTGTGCACCCATAGTCTGCTCACTGCATGAGTGGGATGAGGAGCAGGAAAGACCCTGTCTGCATGTGAGCACTGCTCAGCAGTAACTGAAACATCCCTGTGTTACCAACGCTGCTTCCAGCACAAACCAAAGCACAGCCCCACGTCAGCTGCTGTGAGGAAAATCAACTTTACTGCAGCTAAAACCAGAGCAGCTATTCCACAGCTGAATTCCTACAGATGTACCTGCCACGGCAGCTCAGTTCCTCCTCCTTGTCACAAAGGGCTCTCCAAAGGAAGGCTGCAGTTCTCCCCTGCAGTGCAAGCCTCTGAAGTTTGTGTCTTGTCTCTTACATCTACAGGTATGAACACAGCTCTTTGTGTGTGGCAGTCTGTAGATCTTGGTGTCCTTTAAGTTGCTCTCAGAGACTCTGTATTCCACGTTTATGTTGCGAGTGACACGGAAGTGAGTGAATGAGGTCAGTTTGTGGGAAGAGTTGGGACATTATGGATGCTGGTTTGTGTGAGCAATCAGGTTGGTGGGTGTAGAGAGTTGTCAGACCTCCCAGGTTACTATAATTGTAAGAGTGAAGTTGTTAGCGGAGGGTGTCCTGGCCAACCTCCAGCCAGGTAATTACTCTCTGATCTCCAGAGTCTTACAATTTGAATCAGATGCAGCTTTCTTCACCACCTTAGAGAGCTTTGTACTCTGATCACTAAGGCTTAGTTGTGGCTTGTTGTCCTTAGGCAGGTGGCCGGGAGGATATTTACTGGTGTTCCCCCAAGCCTGGAGGAGGATCAGTTGTTTTGCTAAGGTAATTTCCAAGTGCCATTTGGAGAGAAAGCAAAAGGAAAAACTAAAACTGAGGGTACAAAAATAAAAGCAGGGAAGATGTTGTTTTCAGAGAGGCAGTTAACAGCAGCCAGAATCAAAGTCTTCTTGCCTTAAACATCCTTCTGCTTGATTCTTCTTTTGTACCCACAGAATCCTAAGATAATGGGAGCATCTTAACTTTCATTCCAATGAAGGAATAGGCCAGTCCTCCCAGGAGGAGTTACCCTT
>VWZI01006231.1:1109986-1169496 GCA_013396835.1 Psilopogon haemacephalus | reverse complement strand
TTAAAAACATCAACGGTTCAAAAGGCAAAAGCCTTTTGAGAGCCAAAGACCTCTCATTTATTGCTCTCTTAAGAACTGCACCGAGGGAGAAGTTGGAGGCAGTGGCATGCAGTGTGTGCTGTTGGCTTCCTGATGTTCTCCTGTCAGTTTGTGGCAGAGTTGCCCTCAGCTGCAGAGGGCTGTGGAGTCCAGCACAGTGCTTGTGCAGTCAGTAGCTTTGCTCTGCAGGGTGTCCTGCTTCGAGGGGTTCCAGCTTACCCCAGATTTCCTAAGGAAGATCTATCCCAGGGGACGAACTGGCTATCACAGTTTTGTTATTCAGTCCCATAAATCCTGCAAACGCTTTAAAAGTAAGCGGCAAGGTCAATTCTCTCTCTCTCCTCCCTGCCTTTCCAGCTCTGCAGAGGGATCCTTAGCTGAGGAACAGGTAACTATGGAGGTGTAGCCTGTAGGCCGCGGCCTTCAAGGCCTGCTTGGGGCCTGGCTGGGAGAGCATAGGGGAGGGCAGAAAATGCACACTGGGGGCTTGGGGGGATTGGTTTGACTGGGGAGAAGGCTGCTGAGGGGCCTGGAGCACAGCCCCAAGAGGAGAGGCTGAGGCTGTGCAGCCTGGAGAGGAGGAGGCTCAGGGCAGACCTCATTGCTCTCTACAGCTACCTGAAAGGAGATTGTAGCCAGGTGGGGTTGGGCTCTTCTCCCAGGGACACAGCCTCAAGCTGTGCCAGGGCAGGTTCAGGCTGAATGTGAGGAAGAAGTTCTTCACAGAGAGAGTGATTGGCATTGGAATGGGCTGCCGGAGGAGGTGGTGGAGTCCTCATCCCTGGAGGTGTCTAAGAGGAGGCTGCATGAGGCACTTGGTGCCATGGGTTAGTTAATTAGAAAGGTTAAGTGATAGGTTGGACTCGATGATACTGGAGATCTTTTCCAACCTGGTTAATTCTGTGATTCTGTGAAGGTTTGGGGGGAATCAGGTGTTAAGGATTCCTTGGGTGTGTTAGGTGTTAAGGATTCATGTATGCCATTCCTGCACATTTTTAAATATAACCTTTCTGTGTTCTTCTCCAATTCAGCAAGAGTGTTATTATTTTACTGCCCTTTTTCTTTAAAAAGAGTAAAGTAGAATAATTTCAGTTTGTTGTGCTCTTACACAAAAAACCTACAACTGAACAACACACTGCTAGTTTTCCTGGCAATATTTGTGTCAGGAAATTTTGGAGAAAGGTAGAGGCTTTGTCTTTACGATCTCAAGTATTGAGGTGAGCACAGAAAGAGAAAATTTTCATTGCTTTGGCTCTGTTTCTAAAGTATGGACAATGGGAACTTCTTGAGTTTTTTGGTGAAGGGGAGAACTCAGAGTCAGTAGAGCTGATCAGTATCCTCCTTCTATAGTCTTCTGACTATAGATCTACAACTATCAAAAGAGCTGCATGTTCTTTGGAGCAGAAGACAAGCAATGGGTGAGATCAAAACCCTGAAAAGCAGGTGAAGCCATCATGTTTCGGTAAGTGTCCTTGGCAGTTCTAAAGATAATTGCCTTTCATCATTCCTGTGGAGCTGAAATAGGTTCTGCCACATATCACAGGGAGATTTGTCTCTCTTAGAACACCCTAAACAAAAATCAGCCACGTTTCGTACATCTGCAGAATGCTATCCAAGCACTGTAATTAAATCTTTTTTGTCTTCATTACTATCATTACTCAAAGTTAGCAGGAAGCAAATGATACAAGAAAATACTAAAGACTTTAATTCATACAGAGAGAAAAGCTCCTCTGCATGGAAACAAGAAAAGGCCCAGTTCAATGAGTCCACATTAAGACTTTCAGAATGATTAGAAACCTTTTTGCTTTTGCATCCTGCAGCTTTCTGCTCTGCAGGATGCTGGAAGTCTTGGTAGCTTTTAGTAAGTCTGAAGTGCTGAAAAATTCACTACTGCTGCTAAGACAGGTAGAGGAGTGGACATGAAAATTCATGACTGGCAGCACCCAGTAATCATTCATTGCTGGTTGTCAGCAGCACGACTCATTCAGCAGCTGCTACCATGTCACAAAATCCTTCCTAATTTAACTACGGAAAGAAACAGGCTTCACTGTTTGTTGTAACACTTGGAATGTTTGTATTCTTTAGGCTTCTTCCTACTTGTTTAGATGTTCTACTTATTGTAACTAACTACTGTTCATCATAGTCACCTCAGATTTCTTCTACCAACAGCAGACACTCAAGAGACTGCAATGTATCTGCTGTTTGCTAAAAATGCCTCTAGGGCCAGACAGTCTTGTGGTCCAGTTTTCTGTCTTGTATTTGAGGTGATAATATGCCACATGCTTCTTGTCCTCAGAACTCTTATCAACAGGGCCTAAAATTCGACCCATGAGCTCTGAATCATAAAGAAAGATATTTTCATGGAATCTGGGATTCTTTGGATTTGATCCATCAGCTGATGAGGTAAAGGCAGCTGAATTATGCCTCAGAGCTGTGACGGAGGATGCGCAGCGCTTTCTGCTGTGTGCCATTTGATCATAGGATACTAAATCACCAAACGCACACATTGCTGGTGCATAGGAAGCAACAGCAGTGGGCACAGTCTGAGTGGTGCATTGCAGCACAGACCATTTAGGGACTGCAGAGGCTCCAGACTGGAGGTATAAAAGTAATCTCCTTTGAAAATCGCTGTAAAAAAACAATTACCAGTGCTGCTTTTGTACCAAGATGATTTATTGCATGTTGGATCTGCATCTGTCTGGAAGCAAGCAGCACATATGAACAATGCTTTCTTTGCTCTTTCCAGAAATCAGCTTGCTTCACTGAGACTTGTAGAGACCTCCCACTGAGATGCTAGAATTCAATGAAGTCTGTTCAGATAATGGCATTACTACTGGTGAGGTGCCAGGTAAGCTCCAACTTGGAAGGGGAGTTTGAAAAACATCCTTTTTCACCCACAAGGACATTCATGTACCCCTTTTGTAGTCTGCATCCCAAAAGCTATGAGCAACAGACTGAGCACATGAAGCAAGCTGGGAGCCCTGGCCACCACTACATGCAGCCTTGAAGTGCATATGCAGTGACTTCAGCTTTCTGTACGACTCAAGTAGTTTCATGTCTGCTACATCCATGCAAACTTGTATGCTACACTAAAGAAATACCTCTTCTGGCCTCACCTTTGCTTTAGACTTCCAGACCACACTGACAGCTGAAGAGGTCTGCAGTATCCATCCTGCCTCAGAGATAAAATGCCATGGTCCAAGAAAACTTCAAAAGATGGCTCCTTTTATATGCCTTGTAACTAAGCTTGACTCATGTTTGCCACTGTAAGGAGGGCATGAATTCAAGCTAAATGCTGTCAGAAAAGCCTCACATTTGTCACAAAGGGGAACATATTAAAAAAAAAAAATCAGCCTCTGCCCAATATTTTTTGCAAAACCAAAGAGCAGTAATAGCATATTAAGATCAAGCGACGAGTCTTGCTGCTAGACATTTTGTTTAATGGCCATTCATATGAAAAGATGGATCAAGTGTGGAATGAAATATTCAAACAGTCATGCCTAAGACTTCAATTAAGTCAAAAGCCTACAATTATTCATTCATTATGTATTATCTGCTATTGAAGAAATATTAAGTGCCTCTGGGTATATGAGGGGCGTGTTTGACTGTGTGTAACATGCTTGCCAAGTGCTTAGTTACAAGGAGGAGTAGAGAGTACCCTGATGAGGAAAGCTGTTGGCATTTTCCATCAGCAATGGCAAGATGCAAAATAATGTGCAGCGGCAGAGCCACAATAACGGTCATGCTGAATGGTGCTGCAGAAGGCTTGAATTTAACTCACCAGCAACCCTGCACAATAATTCTTAATCACAAGGGCCATATGATGATGGTGAGTACCTTGTTTGCTAGTAATAGCACAGAAACCTGTTATAATGAATATTGTGGGGAATAGAAGGAGAGGGAGATGTGTTGCAGTTTGTTTTTCCTTTTGGAGGACAAAAATGAGAAAAGTGTGTGGGTTTGTCTGAGCTTCATCTCCTTTTTCATCAAGAGGTGTTGTCCTGGATTTCTGAGGACTTCAGGCCTCTACCTGGGATTCTGGACATCTATTAGTTTAAACTGAGCCATAGCAAAAGAGCACATGCAGTATGTTAGTAAATTCTGGATGTACTGGTGTCATTTCACATGCTGCCTGAAACCAGAGTCAAGTATTGTAGTTTTATTGGAGGAAACACTGAGAGCAGTGACAAGCCTGCAGCAACCTCAGGAATCTGACACCAGTGCTAATCTTATCAGTGCTAAATGCAACTTTAGACACCTGTATTTTACGTGTGCTATTGTCCAAGGTCCTACATAGGTCACAGATTGAGTTTCTGTTGGTCCTGTGCCATTTCCATAAAAGACTTACCCAAAGTACATACAATAACCCCCACGGCTTACAAGCAGCATATTGTCCACAGAAGCTGCTGATGTTGATCCTGTCTGCAGAAAATTAAAAAGTTGAAGCGGAAGCTTAAGCTGACAGGTCAAACCCCAGATTACTCACTTTTTACTTGCTTAGTACTGTTGCCAGAGAATTGCTGGTAGTATCTGCTGGAAAAGAGCCTTTACCTGAGCCTATCTTGTGAGGTTTACAGTCTTATATATTCCTAGTGGTAACCAGAAATCCTGAGAATGACACCAGGAAGAAAATTTCACCACTACCAGTGATGCATCCTGTTTCTTCACTCCTCTAGTTTCTTTGTTTCTGGGAAATGTGGGGTCTCTGGTGACAGAACTGCTACCCTGCCCCTGGGGGAATTTTTCTTGCAGCAGTTCCTGATTTCCTTTCCTCTTGTCTTACAGGCACAGGCATGTCTGATGCTCTCCTTCTCTGGGTAATGGTAGTCTTCCATGTCCAGCCCTGATTTTGATGTCCATCACAAATTCTGGACTGCTGAGGCATACATTAAGGGTGTTGTTCTCTACAACTACCGGAAGGGAGGTTGTCATGAGGTGGGTGTTAGTCTCTTCTCCTAGTTAACTACTGATAAAACAAGAGGGAATGGCCACAGGAGGTTTAGGATGAACATTAGGAATTTTTTATATTGTAAGAGCTGTCAGGCACTGGAACAGGCTGCCCAGGGAGGTGGCTGAATCACCATTCTTGCATGTATGTAAAAGCCATGTAGGTGTTGTTCTTGGGGATATGGCTTAGTTGTGGACTTAGGAGAGTGGAGCTGATGGTTGGACTGTGGTCTCAAATACCTGAATGATTCTATGACTCTACATGTGGGAGCTGGACTATGTCCTGGTTGGACTCAGAACTGGGGATGAAGCAGCATAAACATCTGGGTTCTGTCTCAGTAATTATTAACTGGAATATTCCTGTCAATGCTGAGCAGATTTTTGAACTGATTTTGATTAATAACAACAACAGCATTCTTATCTCTGGCCAGGGAGAGAGTTAAGTCATGACAGGCTCCAGTGAGGGTTATGGGCCAGGAGGAGGATGGCCCAGGAGTTTTCTGCTTTTGATGCCATTAATATTTAGTACTCATCAGCTGCTGAAGAAACAGTAATGGAAGAGATATATAAATAAAGTCCTATCCATTTTTAATTTACTGTATCAAGTTTTATTGTGCCAAGACATCAAAATAACCTTTCCTGAGCTAACTGGCTGCAATGTCAATGAGAAGAGTGGAGATTTTAGACGTACAGAATGGTAAATTTCTGCTGAAGGGCTCCACAAGTTTTGAAATTGCAATTAAAAAGCAATTTCTTTTGCACTGATACAATTTGTCATGCTGCACTTTCCCAGGTCAAAATCAGTCCTCACCCAATACATCATCTCTGTGCCACTTACTTTGAGGTAATATTGTGAGACTGTGCACACAAACAATCCAAACCAAAAGCATGTGGAATATTAAATTATTTTTTACTCCTTGCCTTTGAAATGTCAATCATCTTATTTTGGCTTCATTGTTCAGCCTTATCCCATGGCCCATGTGCTTATGCCTTCCATCTGGTTTAATTATGAGTCTCTGTATTTTCCTGAAGGATTGAGCAAAAATTAGACATAAACAGGAAAAAAAAAGAGTAGATTTACAGTCAGGTGGAACTGTGTGGCAACTGAGCAAAGTTGAGGTGTTAGAGGACTGTAGAAGACCAGCAGGCCTATAGCTGTTTCCTCAACATTCTGTGCTCTCAGTTTAGTATTTAGATTAGGAAGGACCTCAGATGTTGGTAAAGAGCTTGGCAGGATTGTTGTCTTTCTCTTACTAAATTAAGATAGTGATATGTTGATGTTGATGAGGGCTTACAGGTTTCCAGGAACACTGAAAATTAAAGCTTGCTACATATAGCTTGCAGGCATTTTGCTATGTAGAGGTGGTTTTTTTCTTGAGAAGGTTGGAGTGACAAAATGTCTGGATTAGAAATGAAATCTGAACTTGTAGTTCTATTATGACAGAACATTTGGGCTAATAATTAAAGGGGAAATCTATTTTCTAGCCAATTAACGATGTCAGAATGGTTAAAAAAAAAAGAAGTATCCTGGTGTCTGAGGCAAAAATCTTGCCTGCCATAATGTGTTAATTGATGCCACGATGTTGTGTTGTGGAAAAGTAATGTGTGAAGTAGGTTAAATGAAAGACATACTTGAAAGAGAGGTTCCCTGAAACTTTCCTGCAGATGAATGTTTTGATCACAATGTCCACCCACTTCTGCTTGTTACAGTAACAACAGAGCTTGTTTTCAGTAGTAAACTGCCTCTTGACTTTGCTCCAACAAGCCTGTGAACACTTTCTGTAGTCATTTTACTATGACTCAGCAACCAGCAACAAAATAAAAGCAGAAAATTAATTTCAGCCTCGATTTACCAGTCTAATCCAACTGTCATCACGCTGCAGGGGGTATCTCTTTGCAATGCAAAAATAATTAAAAATATGAGGGCAGTGTAAAATTACACAGATTCTAGCAAATTTATTGTCCTGAAGAGTTAACAAGGCTTGATCTCCTTAACTCTTCAAAAAGAGACCAAGGATTCCTTGCAAGAGGAACCCTAAAGGATTTAGTATGGATTTTAACCCTCTCTGCTTCACTGTCCCTCAATCCTAGCAGCAGAAAGAATCAGGGCTAAGGCAATTATATTGCTGTGAGATGTGCTAGTGTGGAGCAGGTGCTGCTGGATATGCTTCTAAGGCTCTTCTGACTTGGGCAAACAGTGTCACACGAAAAAAGTAGGAACAGTCAGCAGGTAGCTGCCCTTCTGCTGCACAAAGCAGTGATAAGAATGTACAGGTTGATGGAAGAAACTCTCATTGATTTACATTTCCCCAGATAGATAGAAACCNCTTTTTTTTTTTTTTTTTTTTTTTTTTTTTCTTTCCCCACACAGTGGAAAAAAATATTGTCCCAGACCATTTTCCTGTCCTGGTTCATCAAGCATTTAATGAAATATGTTTGCTGGCAGAATGGAGGGATGATGCTGCTGGAGGATGAAGAGGGATGGAAAGCCTGCATGGGGAGTGCTTAAATGTACACAGCTCTCTATGGCTCTGTCAAGTGCTCAATCCAACCCTTTCTCCTTGAGGACAGGTAGATGTACATCCCATGGCCATAGTTCCATAGTTATGTGGGCAGTATGGTTGCTATGGTCCAACCACATAGCTAGATCTTTTGTATTTTTTTCTTTTGTTATTGCAGTTCCTGTTGTACTTTCTGTGGTTTTGCTTCTTTCCTTCAGCCATACTCTTTGTTTTTTATCTTTTCACCAGCCTTCACATTTTATATGTGAAGTATTTTCCTTGGATTAGTCATTCTCATTGAATTACTCCTTTCAAACTGCTTAATGTGAAGGATCAGCCTCAGCACATTGAATTGTTTTCTTAAGCCTGTAAAGGATATTGTTATTAAGAAGGAGTTTCTGGAACTCTGCTTTGCAGAGACTCCTACCCAAAAGCTTGCTGATCTCATTTTTCTGCTCTTTCCATTGGACTCTTTCATAAAAGGCAGTGTCTGAGGATCATTGAATTTTATATTAGGAAGTCTTCCCCCAGGCACACACATTAAATATAGCCCAAAGAAAGCAAGGAGAGATTTCTGCCTTTGCTGATAGCCCCTACAATACTGCAGCTGTGTTGAGTCCCATCCAAAACCACTCCCCCTATTGCCAGTGTCTAGGGGCATCCCAGATTCCCTCCACTATATGCTGCCAATGCACATATAGACAGAATCAAAATACCTTCTGCAAAGAATTGTCCCCATAGATTATGTCTCAGGCACTCAGGCACTGAACTGAGAATTTTGCCCTCCAAAAAAAAGCAGCACCACAGCTTAAAATGAGCTATTAAAAAAAAAAAATTGTTGAGGGGAAGGTTTAATGCCCTTCACGTGTTTAAATCTTTATTTCCAGCTTTCAGATTTTTCTCAAGACTCATCAAGGTTGTTATTTTAAATAGTCATTAATTTCACCCACAATCCTGAATGTAAGCAATGAGAGAGCTAGTGGGCCCTGAAGGGTGGCTACAGGGAAATTCAGGAGGCTGAAGTGGTGTGTGGATGCAGCTACCTAGGGGCAGCCGAGGGGCACAGCAGCCTAAGTGGAATTCAGATCATTTGTACACCAACCTATTGAGCCTCCCGGCCCTAGGAGAAGCTGGCATGTCTTAAATCAAACACTGTGATTCATGGTAAGCACACAAGGCCATGCAGTGGCTAGGAAGGAGAACAAATCTGCCTTTATTTCATTTGATTCCTAATCTAAAAAATAAGTTTAATAATTGAAGGCTCTTGTCAAGTTAAGTGCGCCAAAGGCTGTGGGTGAGCAGCAATCCTGCTGTAATAGGGTCACAGAAGTAGCTTTCCCAGCACTGTGTATTTCTGGGAGAGCAGAACATTGATATCACCTTATCACACAATAACTCACATTCCTCTTGGGTTTCTGGGCAGTCTGCCATGGGACTGGAGTACAATCTCTGTATTTTAGGGGTCTATTTGATGTCCCGTTTACCTTGAACAAGTTGTGACAGAGGTTAGCTTCATCAGAACAGAAGTTTGTTTTTTTCTCAAACCTCCACTTGTTTCAAGATGTATTAAGAAAAATCTCATCCATGTAGTGGGAACAAACCCACATAATTATTTTTATTTAGTTTTCTTTAAATTTGGGATACTTTTTGGGAGGGTTTTAGTTTTATACATTTTCAACAGAGCAGTAGGATCTGGAGTTAGACTTATTTGGTAGAACATGCCTGCAGGGTATTTCAAACCTGTGACCGTGGATAATAAAAATGCTTGATGGAAGTAAGCTCACTCATAGTCTGCTATGCATGGAATCCAAGCAGCATAGAATTGTGTCCTGCACCCTTTACCTGCAAACCCACACAATTTGCAGCTCCTCTTAGCAACAGAACAACCTGTCAGAATGACACCAGGTGACCACAAGCTCAATTATTTCCCTAAAGCTAACTGCATTATTGTCAAGCTTCCCTGTAAAGCTGTGTCATTTTGCAAACCTTTTAAAAAAAGAAGACATTTTGCTAGGACAATGTCCCTGTGTGACAAAGCTGTCATTTACTCCAGCACAGTTGGCCTGTATTAAGTGTGCACCTCAGCTTTCAAAACCAGATTTGCTTCTTGACACTTCACTACATAACCACTGATAAGAGCAGTTATCTTAACTAATGAGGCTGAACACAGCATATGTTTGTGGATGTCTGTGTTAAGATACAGACACAGGATGCTTCCTGCCACCTACAAGGACAGTGACTTGTCTATATAAGAAAGTGAGGTAAAGAGAGTTCAGTCCAGGCAACATGTGTCCTGTGACCCGGGAAAGTGGGTCAGTGTGTGAAGAGTTTCACATGTTTGATTTCTGAATTATTTTTTAGGAGGTGGCTTATTTTCATATTCAGTTTGAGGTTAGGTGGAAACTGAATTAACAACATTTGACAACAGCAGATTTATTCTAGACCTCAGTTTTACAAATAACTTTTTGTATTACAACAGAAAAGACACAAAAGTGAGCATGAAGACAAACTCCTGGCCTATTGTCCAGAACAATGTATTTGAAACTACTGGGCTCTGTGTTGATGCATCTAAGTAGTTACACAACAGAATGCAAACAAAAATACATTTTACTTAATGTAAACATTATGGGTGAAGTCTTGGGATGCAGCTATGCTGAGTGCAGGCCTGTGTATTACCAGAGAAAAGTTTATCTGGAGATGCTTATCTAGGTACATAAGGATGCTTCTTGCTCTGGGTAATCACTAAAACATAACAGCATTATAACCTGTGCCATTGAGGAGGCCTTGGTGTGCCAAGTGAATTGGCAATTGCTGGCTACACTGGCACTGCAACACCTTAGGAATATATTTATAGCAAAGCCTGTTCTGTTCTCATAGTGTCAGTGGCACTGCACAAAGGCACTGCAGCAATGGCTATAGGCTGGCCTCTCATTTCTGTTTTGTTACAAACACTGCACTTCACTTGTGTGAGAGCAGCAAAACAGAGATCAAGGGAAGTCAGCAAAACCTTCTATGTGCTACAGCATGTCCTTGCCCATGAATTGCAAATGGCAAGGCATCACCTTTCACCTCAGAAAAACATGAGGAGAGATTCCTTATTGTGGCAGCCTTTACATGTGTGTCTGTATTGCAGTGGACAGACAAGTTATGGCTGAAGGGACTTTTCAGGAAAGGTGTTGCTATATTAAGAATAAAATGTAATCCAAACTCTAGTGCTGATTCCTGCAGGATTCTAATGGGGCTGTCTGAGTTAAGTCTCACTGTTTTCTCTCCTCAGCTACACACCCATCCCAATTTCACAGACACTGGCAATCTTATGAGTACTTTCCGGTCTTGGCTCAGCTCAGCTGTTTCCCTACCAGCCACTTGCTATGGTGCCTATTAAAAGGTAAGAACCGCTCTGCCTCTTTCATCACTTGCTTTACATGCTCAGAGCTGTCACAGTCCCTAGGAGAAACATGATTTATACTATGTGCCACTGGGTCCCCTCTGGGAGGTGTTGTGCTGGGTTGTAAGGACAGTGTAGCACGCTCTGGTCATTTCCCATCTGGCTTTCAGCTGGGAAGAAGTCGAGTGCTGATCCTGGCAAGCTCTGCCTCCGCTGGAAGGTGTTTTTTGTGCACACATCCCTGCTTGGAGGGATGTGCAGAGGCAATTCCTGCTCTGAGTCTCTGGGCACAAGATCTGTACAGGACAGAACAAACCAGGACAAAGCATCTGCCCTCAATCACTGATCTTGGCCCTGGCCCCTCTGAAATAGAGTATCTGTGTGCCTGTGTGTACAGTAATCACACCTGAAGTTTCATCTCGTGCTATTTGGCTGTTAGTATCCCAGCAAGGATTTCTGGTTATGGATTCTGTACGCAGCACACTACCATTTGTCACTCTAAGCTATGCAGCCACATCTTTTTCAGCTTCACACACCAATAACCAAAGTCTTCTGTAGTGCGGAGGGCTCAGTTTCATGGAGTTGCCATTGTGTTGGTGCAAAGTCTGCAGTCTGTATGGTCAGGGTTATGCACACACTGAAGGAGCTGAACTGGCCTATGATAAAACACAAAAACAAACAAATATTTAATAACCACTTTGCAAGTACAACAGAATAACTCCCCAGTTATTCAATGTAACCAGAAGATCAAGGTGCACATTGCATCTGTGGATATCAAGTGGGTGTCTTGCCTTAGGATTTTTATTTCTGCAGAAATAGTTTTGGTGTTTATAGGGGCTAGGAAGTAGAGTAGAGTAGGGTGGGAACTTACAGCATGTCAGCTACAGTGCAATAACAAAAGTCATTCTGACAACGAAGTAAAACCTCTTGCACAGACTGCAGTTGCTGCCTTGCATCTTGCTTGCTCCTTGGTAATGCCTACTGCTACAACAAAAAGCTGTTGCTAATAATGTCATATATGACTAGATTTTTTTTTTGCTAGAAGTACACTCTACTACATACTATTTGTTATTCTATCTTAAGAAGTGAATTGTAAGCCACAACTACAAGTGTGTCAACTCTTCATGATGTGTACCAGTTCTTCCTTGCACTGAGCCATGAGGGATCTAAGCTACTACATATTTGCTCTTCCTCCCTGGCCCCGATCTTATTTCATCATAGTCTTGAATAATATGTACCTACTTAGAGGTCTTGGGAATGTTGTTTCAGGGCTTTTACCCAGAGAGCAAGTGAGTACACTGGCATCACCCTTTAGCATATTCGTGCACTACTCTGTGTTAATTTTTTCACAATGTGCAGAGCATCCATTGATCAAGATCAATGATATCTAAACAGGAATAAATTGCTCTGCCTTCAGGATTAAAATCCTATCACAAGATAAGGCATTTGTCTCCTTTGCAGATAACTCTTTCCCTATTAAAAACTATGTCATGAACTCAGTTTATAGAAATGTCTTTTTAGCATTGGAAATATTTTTTATCCAAGTATGAGTTTGTCACTTTGAAAAGCTGTTCCTGACAGATAAGAGTTACATCAAATCATTGTTGCTTTTCTGATGTCAGTAAAGAAGAGTTTTGTGAAGGTCTCTGAACTCACAGAGAGGGATAAAGGGTGTCATGCTTTTGTATCTCCTCAGCCGACAAAGATTTCAAGGAAGTCAGAGCTTAGGATTCTGTTTGCCAGACTCCTGTTTTTCTCTCCTGATAATGGTGAATTAGAGTAAATAATAATGCTTATCATGTTTCACGTCTCACTCCTTGACAAAGCAGCTGGAGACAAGGTAAGCTCATACTGTATCTCAGGAGGTAAGGACTTAACATCCTGTGTTATATGCAAAGAGGAAAGCTGCTTTACTTGGTTCTGACTTTTGTAGGTGAAAGCCTAGTCAGATGAGAAGCTGTTAAAGAAGACTAGGTTGCTCCTTCCCCTCGAAGCAACTGAACATGCTCAAAGACAAGGGTAGGGCAGAGAGCAAGCCCCTGACCCAGACTACGTGAGGTCTGCACCACAAGTGGAGGCACCTGAGAAGCAAGCAAGCCCCTGACCCAGACTACATGAGATCTGCACCACAAGTGGAGGCACCTGAGAAGGAAGCAGACCTATAAAAGCGATGTGATGGCAGGAAGAGGGGAATCTGCTGTAGCTTGCTGTAAACTTTTATTAATTCAAGAGGGAGATGGAATGTTAGATTTATGTTAGCAAGCTGTCACCAACACAAGTAGGCCATTACCTGTAATTGTCTTCACAGGTGATCTTAAAGTTTCGTGCTTCCAAGATGCTTTTTAACCTCTGTATGGAATAACCCGAGCAGGATTCACTGGAGAGAAAAGCCTTTTATTACTTGTGTTCATTGTATGCACAAGAGACTCAGCTGAATCCCAACCTATGTCACTTCCCTTTATTTCAGGTAAGGTTCTTCAAAAGCTTGTTTGCTAAGTGTTTTGATGTAAAAGTCCGTTGGGTTTGTGAAGTTTTGGCTACTGCTGGCTGTAGTGAGAGGGCTGACAAATGTCATAGATGCAGAGGGAGTCACTGCAAAAGATGTTACCTCGGGATAAAAATCACCTCCTGGTCCAGAGTACAGATTAGGGCAATAATGCAACACTGGGGTAAATCCAATCCCTAATGCATGGAGTTAGCAGAAAGCAGAGCCAGCTCTTCTGTGTCAGACAGGGAGGCTGTCTAAGCAGGGGCTCTGCTGAGTCCACACTTATTCCTGATTTGCGCTGCACATCTTGGCCTGCTTTCTGATCCACAGCATCATGAGGGTCCCCAGGAATAGGAGAAACTAGAGCAGTGCATGATAACCATGTGAACCACAGAACAAGCTCTGATGATGGGGGTCAGAGGCACTGAGCCTGTCTCAGTCTCTGCTTTCCACACACTGCTCAGCATTTTCTACCAAAGTGTCTTACCTTTGAGGTCCGCCAATGTCATGCATAAGCCAAATGTGTACCGCAGAGACTTTGTCTGGATTTAGGTTAAAGATTTCAATACTTCCAAAGATGCTGCAAGAATGGAGCATGAAAATGCAAAACATTCTTAGTTATCTGAGAAAGAAAATGAAAGGAGCTGTTCTCCCGACCACCATATTCTTCATCTTTCAGTGTTGTTCAAGACTGTACTTCCAGACAGGTAACACGAGGAAGCACAGTCTGGAGATGTAAAATCCAGATAGTTCCCTGAACAGTTTGAAATATGTCACACAAACAAATGAACTGTAAGGATGAAGTTACTTTGTGCAGTAAGAGCATAGTGGACAGCCCACCTGCATGCCCACTGAACAATTTCAGTTACAGCCACTGTATAGGAGGAGTTAAGCAAATCATCTCTACAGCAGGCAGTGGTTTAGATCACAGGATATTAGGGGTTGGAAGGGGCACAAAGAGATCATCGAGTCCAACTCCCCTGCCAGAGGAGGGCCATACAATCTAGCTCAAGTCACACAGGAACACATCCAGATGGTTTTGAAATGCTCCAGAGAAGGAGACTCCACAGCCTCTCTGGGCAGCCTGTTCCAGTGTTCTGTGACCCTTACAGTAGAGGAGTTCCCCTATGTGTTGAACTGGAACCTCCTGTGCTGCAGCTTCCTTCCATTGCTCCTTGTCCTATCCCAGGGAGCAAGAGACCAGAGCCTGCCCGCCCCCTCCCCACCCCCAGCCTCCATCTCACAGATATTTATAAACACTTATTAATTCTCCTCTCAGTCTTCTCCAGACCAAAAAGCCCCAGGTCCCTCAGCCTCTCCTCATAAGTGCTCCAGTCCCCTAATCATCCTTGTAGCCCTTCACTGAACCTTCTCCAGCAGATACCTGTCTGTCTTAAACTGGGGAGCCCAAAACTGAACACAGTACTCAAAATGGGGTCTCACCAGGGCAGAGTAGAGGGGAAGAAGAACCCCTGTTGATCCCTACATGAGTTTACCAACATTCATTCTGCACTGAGACTCACTGGAAAAACCACATTACCCAGTATGCAGACACCACAGAAACATTGGTGGTAGCATGCTGACTAAATACCTGCTGCTCCCAAAAGCTCCAGCTTCTACTGATCCATTGAGCATCACTTGAACCACACCACAGGCTGCTTCTGCAAACTGAACAAAACAAAGGGACATTATATTCTGACACTAAAAGCAGTGCCACAACAGAGTCAAAGTTGGTGTAACTTGACTGATGTAATCTACTTGTCTTAAACGATGTAAAACACTCAAACTTCTAAAGGCCCTTACAAACTGTGATAAAGCTGCATTAGCCAGGTATGCATTTGCCACCTGAAGTTGTATGGTGCAGAAACTTTTCTGTCACTGCTGTTTTCAGTTTTAACAGGGTCTTCCAGAGCCCCAGCTGCTACAGCTGCCTGGTGGAGCTCTAGTAACTTGGAACAGTCCTCATGCTGCTTTAACTCAGGTGGTAAGGACAAACCAAAAGGGAGGTATCACTACTTTAAGCACATACAAACCATTGTGTATTCATTAGCCTGACTCATGCTCTGTGTTCTTTTGTGGCTAGGGATTTTTCTTCCTCAGTGATTTTAGTGAATCTCATCACAAAGTTTTGTTTGATTTGATCTTTAAATTACTGGATCATGTAATCACTGCTCTTTTTTTCTTTGGCACTCATGTCCAAATATTTAGACTACTAAGGTTACAACATAAAATACCCACTCAATATACAATACACTGCCTACAGTGACATTATATGTTGTACATAAAATACAAGGCCTTGGAAATACAAATTTCCCATGCCATGATTTTTAGCACCTGAAGCTAAAACTCGTGTGAAGTTTTCCTATTCCATATTTTATGTCCAGGCTGCAAACTCATATTTCTTTGGCAATGCTTGTCAGCAGCTGTGGATCTGGGGAGATTTATTCTAGATCTTACCATCTTGGATGCCATTTTCCAGAATACAGATCCAGGGTTGCTCTCACATTCACTTCGTTTTGGACAAGACTCGTAGTTGATTCCTGAGAAGAAATAGATTTATAGAGGAGCTAAGACTGGAATGAATATTGTTGCAATGTTTATATGGCTTAGAAAGCAGATTAACGATGGCAGAAAGACTTGTCCCCTACCAAAGCAAGAAGGCTATGTGATGAAATGGCTCTAAGAGGAAAGGGAATGTGCATGTATTTTAAAATCTTCCTGTTTGCTCCCACGCAGCTTCAGGGAGGAGGTGGCAAGCCCTGAATGCAAATAATTCTCAGAAAACTGAGAAGGGGAACCACGTAATCCTCAATGTGAGAAACAGGTTGGCCCTTCACAAATACTGTCCAATTGCAGTAAAAAAAATAAAATTATACTGCCCAACGTTTTCAGTAATTCCAGCTTGGTTTAGAGATTGTTAGCCTTAAGCACCAACCCAGGAGGAATGGACAGCAATAACCCCCAAGCCACCCTGCATGCTTCTCCCACCACTTTGTCTGGCCTATGGCCAGAATCTTTCTGAATGGCACTTTTGTTTTACAGTTTCTCCCACAGAAGTCATGAGAAGGAAGGAAGTTATCTAGATAAAGAGGGCTAGATATGAACATTAGTACAAGTAGAACCTCAGTGTTTTAATAACAGCCAAAGCTGTGTTTTTTAAATTAACTTGAGAATTGAATATTATTTTAAGTCTACCATAACATGAGACAAAAATACAGTTCAGGTTTTAAACTACATTACCAGAAAAGGCTATGTAGAAATGATTTTGTTTAGATCTAGATAGACAAGAGAAAAGGACGATCTGAAATTCCAAGGTTCATATTTGTCTTGCAAAACATAAGGACGTATTACCTGGGGCAGAGGGATCTCCACACCATGAAACCCTGTCAGCCATATAACCCAGCAAAGTGTCCTCCAAGGTAAGGAAATTTTGATTGGATTTTGTGTAACGATGAACGAGGTCGTTTGTCTTGCTCCAAAACAATGACTGTGAAATAAGGTAAAATACCTAGTAAATTATACTTATGCTAGACTGTAGGTCAGGAAATTTTGCTGGAGAAAACCAAAACATTTTCATGATAATGAAGGAGGTTTAGAGTTTTTTTTTTTCCTGAAATGCTGCAAGTTCACCTTAGGGTGTTACTTCTTATTTCTATAACCCATGGTCCCATTTCCAAAATCTTTTAGGGGGTCTTTTTTGCTTGTTTGTGTTTGAGGGGTTTTTTGTTTGGTTTTATTTTTTTGTAGGAATGGACATGTTCAACACATAAAGCATTGTGAAAGAAAAGGTTTGACTAGTTCTCATAGTATATATGCCTGATTCATTGTGTGCTTTTGAGCTGCTCATGGCAGAAAAGCTTTTTGGAAGCGGTGTCCCTCCAACAGCATGGCAGCATGTGCTTTATAGAGAGCCAGACATTCAGGGCACGGGGATGTCTCTGTCACTTACCAAAATGACTCCTGTATTGAGGCTTGAGGCAAGCCTCACAGAGGGATGATTTCCAATGAGGCAGTGTGAACAGGGTTAATGACATCCAAAGGCAATGACTGCAGAACTACTGAAGTAAGTGCAAGCATCAAATATCATGTCGCAGAACTTTAGCTGCAGATGCCCCTGCTGACTGCAGGGAGGTTGGACTAGGTGATCTTTAAGATGCCTTCCAACCCAAACCATCCTCTAATCTGTGATTCCTGTGATCATAGGCCCTCCCAATCACTCCAGACAAGATCCCATTACTCGGAGCACTGCACAGGCAATCCATCCCACAACAAACATGCTTCAGCAGCCCACCCTGTGTTGTGCTGTTACCTTGTTGCAGGGTATAGGATGACTTGCTAGCTCCATTAAAGGCTGATAATCTTCTGATGTAATGTTACAGGGGTTCTTGTAAATGAACGCATGTTTTAAGGAGTCCCATATTTTTAGGCAATCCTTGTCTCTGACAAAAGATTAAAACATAGTTCATTAGTATTTACAAGTGTTTATGGCTGTGAAAGGATCTCCTGGTGAGACCCCATCTTGAGTACTGCCTTCAGTTTTGGGCTTCTCAGTTGAAGAAGGACAGGGTCCTGCTGGAGAAGGTCCCGTGGAGGGCTACGAGGATGATTAGGGGGCTGATGAGGGGAGGCTGAGGGGCCTGGGGCTGCTTAGCCTGGAGAAGAGAAGACTGAGAGGGGATTTAATACATGTTTACAAATATCTGAGGGCTGGGGGTCAAGAGGGAGGGGACAGGCTCTGCTCACTTGCTCCCTGGGATAGGACAAGGAGCAATAGAAGGAAGCTGCAGTACAGGAGGTTCCAGCTCAACACAAGGGGAAAGGGTCACAGAGCACTGGAACAGGCTCCCCATAGAGGTTGTGAAGTCTCTTTCTCTGGAGACTTTCAAGGCCCATCTGGATTAATTCCTCTGTGACTCTGAGTCCTGCCCTGGCAGAGTGGTTGGACTCGATGGTCTCTTTGGGTCCCTTTCACCCACTAACATCCTGTGATCCTTCTCTGGTCAAATGCTACAGGTTCGAATTTAAAAGAGTTCTGACTATGCTCATTATCCATTACAAAAGCAATGTAAGTTCTCTCTTACATTTTTAACTACTGGTTATGCAACATCTGAACATCCTCTGGTTTTGTTCCATAGAAGGAGCAACGCTGATATCATACAGTCAGAAGATCAACTGTTGCAATTATTCATCCTAAATCAAGAGAAGCAAATGTAGCAGCCTGCAGCTTGGACATTTCAAAAGCATGGCTGAAGAATACTGCCTCCAGGTACAGTGAGACAAAAGTATGTCCATATGTTTCCTTGCAGAGTGTTTGACTCTAAAAAAAATAGTATCTGTAATTTTACCTAAAACAAAACCAGGGGTCTGGCTGTTTTGGACTTGATATTATTTTCATTTATGCACTCATTTGCAGCTACTGACTTTGGAGTCACAGCTGATTCGCACATGTATAACCAAGATCCAGACCAGCTGCTTGGTCTCCAGTGGGCTTTTTTGGTCTCCTGATTCTCCAATGCATACTCCTGGTCCTTTTGCTCTCACTGGCCTGAGTCAGAGGAATTCCAATAAATTTATGAGGGAACTGCTTCATGCCAAGACACAACCTTATCACCTCAGCCTACGCTTGTTTCTTAAGATGCTGCTTTGTCAGACTAGGAAATAAATCAGCATTCTGCTGACAGAAGCAGGGCTCATTTCCTGCCACCATGAGGAAACCTGTCCCCAGTGCAGATGAGCAGTCCTGCCTCTGTGCTGAAGCACTGCCATACTACCTTCCTGAGCCCTCAGAATATCACCTCTGGGATGGCTCAGGGCATTTCTGCTGCTAGACTCAAGTCGTGGCCATGAAAAGCACAAAGCATCGCCCATTCAGGTGGTTCACAACCCTGCTGAGACAGTTTGCTGAGTCACAAAGTCTAAGCATCAGCACTTGGTGCTCTGCATGGATGTCACTTATCTAAGAGAAGAGCCTTTATCCACAGTCTTGGCAAAGCTGAGCAAAACTCTGTTTAATGTCATAGACGAAGTAGGTCTTAGCCTTCCAATGGGGGAAGTTCTTCTGCAGCTGGTAGTCAATGTGGTACTTTAAGTTGTACCACATAGAAGAATGGTAAGGCAGAGAGATGGTCTGTGGTAGAAACTAGGCAATTTCAGCACTGCTTTAATAAATCAAAACACAGATCTTCAGTGTAAAAAACAACCAAACCCCAAACACACAAATGCTGAACAACATTTCACGTTTGCTGTCCTCCCCTCTCAATGTGCATACTTTTACAACTGAATAATTCACTGACTTGCCACTGGCAAGCTATTTCTCTTGTGTGATATACAGGTTTTGCCTCACATCTCCAAGAGCTTACCAGCCTCGCAGAACTGTGATGTTGATTGATATGTGAAAAAATAAGCAGCGAGGAGACTTCAGGATCTGTTAATCCCAGCTCCAGGAATATGTGACAATCTTTCCAGCCTCGCTGTTGAGGTAGGCACCATTAATAAAATTTCACCTGTCCCTTTTTTGTAGCAAATGTTTGTCTGATGTACAGCATTTAACTGACTTTGAGCAGAGGTAAGGCAGAGACCTGATGTAGCTGTGAGCCTTCTGAAAGCAATATGAGAAGTTTGACAGCACTTGGTATGCTGAAAATTCCGGCAAGAAGGGTTTCATGTTGAAACAAGCACATCTGCCTAGCCAAAAAATGCTTGAGAAACAAACTCTCCTCTCAAGGCTGCTCCCAACTTCATTCTGGGACATCCTCAGTTATGGAATGGGTTCATTTTCTTTTCTTTCCTGAAAGGAAAGAGATTGCTAGTTTACTGATTAATAAATTTATCTAATTAAGACACAGGAGTCCACACTGAATATGCTTTTATGCCTCACTTCTGCAAGACTTGTGTACTCTCCTCTCTGTTTTTTTGTTTGTATGTTAGGGGTTGCACTTCAATTCTGTATCACATCTGCAAATATCCTATCTTTGTGTTCAATGGACTTTTTCCTTTGAGGCTAACTTTGTTTATGTTGAAATATCTAAGTCCTTTTATCCTGCTACAGAATCTGAAATATGTAATTCAAATTTAGTAATGTGCAAAACAAATATACTCGAATTTTATATTTAGTTTTTAAACACTTCTAACTTTTTTTTTGATGACTAGAGTTTAGGAAATGCTGGGAAAATAATGACTAGCAGACTTAGACTGAACACTAGAAGGAACACTGCGAGATCTGCTGTAAATGCAACAATTGCACCTGCAACACTTTCTCTGGAAACTGAATTTTGCAGAACTTGCCTTATCACCTCTTGGAGAGAGAAAGTACATCCAACACTCAGAAAGCATTGAGTAATGGCTGGGATACAAATTAAACTACATTTCCTTATTAAATCTGAATGCAGAACACACTGCAGAGCACATCCTGCACTTGTCCTCACATTTGGGCAGAAGTTTTATTTTCCTATGAATGTATTTCTGTCTATGTACCTTTTATATGAATATCACATTTATCTATCAAACAGATGCTGGAGCCAAGAATATTTCCATTAGCAGCTTTCCCAGCAGCCAAACTTTAATGTGCATATTAGAAAAATGGACAGCTTCAGCATCATTATCTGTTGCGTATCAGTACACTGGTCTGGCTAACCTTGGAAGGGTATCCTTTCACTTAAAGGAATGGGATGGCATTCAGCTACCTGGGAAATTACTATTGATATAGATATTTTTGGTTTGGTTTAGTTTAGTTTGTTTGGGGTTTTTTTATTTGCTTGGGTAGGGGGAAGAGGGTTGTGTTGTGTCTGTTTGGTTTACTTTTTTTTTTCTTTTGTTTGTTTTGTTTTTAACTGGGCATGATGAAGCAAATTCATCCTTAATTGAAATTGATTAATTGGTATAATATCAAAGATAAGCTTAATCACTGCTGATTTCAGTTGTGCTATGAACAATGTCTTGCTTTCAATTCAGCGCTGGACTGACATTGGATGCCCACCACCTTAAGAAAGACAGTGTTTCCTTGGGATGTGTTGCCTCTAGCTTTTGAGCAAAAATTTAAGAGAGATGCTTTAAGTATGGGATTAATTTGAAATTTACAAGTGATTAATTGCTTTGAGACTTTGTTGTGGAGAGAACTCAATCAGATCTGGCAGTGTTGCTCAAATCACTCTACCAGGCAGAGATTCTTCCCTGGTCATACGTGATCTCCCCTCCAATCAACAGCAGCTTTTCAAAGTGTGGAGTTTTAATTTTAAAACTTCAAGAGATTTTAATTGTGGCTGTGTGGTGAGGTTATGAAGTTAGAGCTGGAAAACATCCCTTTAGCCCTCTATGTAATTGTCTTCTGCAGAGATCAAACCTCACCAGCAGCTGCAATTTGTATAAGAAAATCTGAAACAGGAATGCACCTGAGATATGCACCTAAGCACTCAGAAATCAGGTTCTTTGAAATGTCAGTTAGGAGTCTCTGGTTGTAACAAAGCTCCTTAATGGCATAAGAGCAGCTCACACTATGCTAGGTGTCTAAGGCACCAATTTCACCTGCAAAAGCCCAGACATTTCAGAAGGAGAATTCATATCAAAGGGGCTAAATGATGTAGAAATATTTCTGCATATAACAGATATATCTCTGCCTGTATGTCAGTCAGTTTGACTCTTAGATAAAGTGTGATGGCTGCAGACAGCAGCACAATCTATATATCTATATTCAGTTTGATTTTTTTTCATGTGAGCAGTAGTCCTGTCTTTATGTTGTCAGAAACTGTGCAATATAAAACAGTCCTTACGCCTGTGTCAACAAGAAGCCTTCTGTAACACAGAATCCTTTTGCTATTTATCATGACCCTACATATTTCATTATTTCTTCTGCTCTCTCTTCTTCCAGTCTTCCTGCTTCTCACTGTTTCTTTGAAGTAGCAGTTTGGAGCAGCTGCCAAGCTCAGCCCTGTCAGCTGTGGTTGGACCTCAGCAGTCAACTTGAACAGCGGGTGCCATGAGCTCAACGCAAGGAGGACACTGCCATCGTGCGGGAGAGGGACTTCTCAGGAGCAGCAGCTGAGATCGACCCCGAAGGTGCACGGTCCTTCATGCCAGGTGATGGCCTGACCTGTCTCCAGACCACTGAGTCAGAAAATGGGCATGTGAGTACAACAAATCATCTTTATTCCTGTAATTCTAGCACTTCAAATCTCCCATCAAGTGTCTTTGTGCTAAAAGAATCAGACAAATGGGAACTCAGAGAGGTCAGCCAATATGCTGTCATTGCTGAGGATTTGAGGAGGCTGCTGTCTGATGCTTATGGCATTAGGATAATAGAGAGAGGGAAAATTGTCAAGGGAAAGGATGAAGAAAAAAGAATTACGGCAGAGCTGTCAATCCCAACATCTCCAATGAGCACCAGCCTCTCACTGCCCACTTAGTTTAATTATTGCAAAGTGTCTGCCATTGTAACATTTATGGTAACTGACTTTTTTTCAATATGAGGATGACATATTTGGGTTTTTTTCTGCCAGCTTGATTTTGTAAGTATTGCTCTCTCTGTTAATTAAATAGTTCAAAGCCTGGTAAAGAAAACATCAGAGGAAATTATATGGGGTAGATATAAAGATCCAAAATTCTGCCTCAGACAAATTACTTTTGGAAGGGTTGCCTGGGGGCAGAGCAATTAAACTCCCCACAGCAGAGGTGGGGAGTCTGGAGGTCTCTAAAAAGATATACAAGGTGAGATTTCCACAGCCTCAGGGCTGTGTATGTTTGTGTACAAGGAACGACCTGGAACAAATGGTAAATCTTTGTCACATCGGCCCTTCACCTCTGGCAGGAATGAGAAGGTTTTGAGGGCTGGTGCACTTATGGCCTTGGTTTATAACTCCTGAAGTATTTTATGTGAGCTGGGAATTGGTAGTCCAGAACAACACTAAGGCTTATAACCCTTCCAGAAAGGGTTGAACCAAGAGGTGGCAGCTATAAACCAGTGAAAAGTTTATCTACCATAAGCAGATATATTTTTTTTTTTTTAACCTGGCTGAATTTCAGCTTTCCTGGGTGAAAAACCAAGCTGCTTAAGCAGATGGTGTTTTCAGTGATACTCTGTAAGTGGAACACAGAGTCTAGAAAGACAGAATTCTCACCTGGCCTGTATTTTAACTAAGAGTACTAGTTGCTCTACAGTTTAAGCTTCCAAGTGAGTTTCATTGTCATGGAATGTCAAGTTAGCATCTTAACCCTTAATTAGAAAATTTTATTTTTAGTGTTGTTTTATTCTTAGTATTAAACTTGAAAAAACACTTCCATGAGAATGATCTAAGTAAGAGTATTTTATAGCAGAGAAACACTCAGTGACTTAATGCAGCTGCAGGCTTGGTTTTTTTTCCCCCATAACATGGATTCACAGTACATTGAGGGTTTTTTGTAGAACTAAAGCTGCTGGAATGTGGCATAAATGCAGTAATTCAGGAGAAGGCTCTGCTTCAAGGGTGCAGGTGTCAGTAGTACAAGGCCAAGGGAACAGGCAGAGATTTAATATGACTGTGAGTGAGCTTCTTTATAATACCTCTTTTTGGTGTCATCTCCTGGATGATTAGCAACTTGGAGACTTGAGGGGAGATTTTCATTTGATCATAGAAGGAAAAAGGATTTATTCCTCCTGTCCCTATGGATAAGCAAAGTGATATTTCCCCATAGTACTATGAGTTGTTAAACAGTTCCTGAGTTTTGACCATACAATCACAACTGAACGATCCCACCTCTGAGCACAGATGTTCTCACTGACATCTTCACAGATGTTACAGGAGAACTAAAGCAGGGGTAAGTGGGAGGGAACAGTATTCCCCTTTCATCAGTAACAAGCTCTTAGACTGATTCATCCAAATATTTAAATAATTCATTCCTAGGGTGATGCTATGATTTAGACAGCCACCAGCCATTGATCTGTATAGCAAATCTATAGAGATCAATAAGCAGAGAGAAGGCAGAGAGCAGGCATCTGACTGACTGTGCATAGCTGTGTATCTGCATAAAGTTGCAGTGGAAAAATAAGTTGAATGACATTCCATTAATTTGTTGTTAATGTGTAGAAGGCCAGTACAGAATCACATTCTTTCTGTTTTCTGGGTTTAAAATCAAAGGAGACTTTCCCAGCAAGGAGAATAAATATGTTGGTAATTAATTATCTCAAGTACAAAACATAAAGCTACCCCACTGCCATATGAACTTGTCCCTCACTAAAGAGAAAATTATTTCTTTCTAATGACCTTCCTCTAGAAAGGACCATAAACCCCAAATGCATCCCTGTCTTCATGCAGCACTGAACAACAGCTTCAAACGGCATAAAGGCTCATCTGAAGGACCAACTATAGAACCAGTAGCCCTACCTCTAAATCGTGAAGTGCTAATAACTGTCCATTTGTGCCTAATTGCTATATTCCAGTTCCAGTTAAAGCTCAGTTCAGCGTATTTCGATGTACATCTGTTACTACCTGGTCTCTCCCAGGAGTCACCAAGGTCCAAAATTATCACCAAGAGCGATGGGTAAGTTATTGTGTCACTACGACCGATCTTGACCAACACTGCTCTTCTGAGTGACCTGGCACTGACCTGGCCCTGCAGAAGGCTGGAGCTGGTGAGCAAGCAGCTCTGGGCACCCCACCGCGCTTCCCTCCTCCGATCGTACCGGGGACACATCAGTGTGAACTGGAACTTGCGGGAGTATGAGGGTTGTTGAGTGTCCTGTTAGCCACAAGAGGGAGTCGGAACTGTGAGAAAGAGGCGACCGAGTGATTTGAGGTTAAATCCTTCAGGCCAAGCCAGCCGCCTTTGGCTATTATGCAGGCAGAGCCATAATAAATACCAATGGCCATTGTCGAGAGTGCAGGATTTGGCAAGACTGGTGAAAGCAAAACCTGCAGCTTTAGTCGATGTTGGAAAAAAATTTTTTAAAATATATATATATAACATTACTGAGCTGTGACAAACTGTTGCTCTAGCTCTGTCTTCTGGCAGCAAAGAGTAATTTCCAGGGAGGCCAAACAGAAATACTGCTCTTTAATGCCAGTATCTAGATGTGAAGCTCTGTGTACAAGGAGTCTAACCCCTAAAGCTTGCTGCTATGTCATTCACATTTTTAACCAAAAAAAAATTGAGCTAACATTGAAAACTCCCTGCCCTTTTCCTGAACTTTGTGGCATGAAAACTGCTCTGCACAGGAGGGTTAACTGAGGAAGCTATAGGTGTCAAATGGTAAGAGTCAGACAGCAGCATAAATAAAACTGAGGATTCTTTCACACACAGGCAACTGAATAAAATGACCACCAGCAGGTGCTGCGAGCATTATCTGAGAATTTTTCTTCAATGAACAAGTTCAATATAATGTTTGGATGGTTTTGGGAAGTAAGTGAATCAACAGGATAAAATCTGATTTTGTGAGGTGCTTACATAACAAGATAAGCGTTCCAGTGTAGGCCACGAGCATACTGTGTTCTGGAGAACAGAATCGACTTTTACCCTTTCCAGGAGTAAAAGAGATAACATAAGAGAGATTGCAAGGAGATATCCTTGAATGTTAAAGCAGCCATGATGGGGAAGGTGTGCATTGGCATGTCACAGGATCACAGGATGTCAGGGGTTGGAAGGGACACAACGAGATCATTGAGTTCAACCCCCTTGCCAGAGCAGGACCAGACAATCTAGCTCAGGTCACAGAGGAACACATCCAGACAGGCCTTGAAAGGCTCCAGAGAAGGAGACCCCACAACCTCTCTGGGGAACCTGTTCCAGTACACTGTGACCCTTACAGTAAAGAATTTCCCACTTGTGTTGAGGTAGAACCTCCTGTGCTGCAGCTTACATCCATTGCTCCTTGTCCTATCCCAGGGAGCAGGTAAGCAGAGCCTGTCCATGGGCTTTTCACACAGTTCATAGCATGCAGTTGTATAAGCAGAGCTAACTGGAGGCTGTAGACTTCTGGCCTCCCCTAATTCCAGCTGTGATATGTAGAAACACTACAAAATCCATATCCATATGTCAACAATCCTTTTTTCTTCCAGAACAAGCCAGCTATTCCAATTTGAAATATAGCATTCCTGAATGTAGTCAATAGTCACATTCTCTAACTCCTGCAGCAAATAGACTGCTATTAAAAAAAAAAAAACCACAAACCATCGAAGAGGGGACTTAGTGTCTCTGATTAAAAAAAAAAAAGAGGAAACACCCATGGGTTTACTATAAGCAGAGCTTTTTAAAGAAATGCAAATGTTGGTATAAGAGTAAAGGGACATGAAGAGACAATGCACAAACTTATGAGGAAATGGGAAGATTTCTAACCAAGGCAGTGAGGTTCCCATGGTGGGGAGTAGTGGCAATGAAAGGTCTGAGTATAGGACACAGCTTGCTCAGCTCATAAGCCTGCCCAAGTTTCTACACTTCACTGTTCCTACTTCTTCTCTTTGATTAAGTGCACCAAAGGTCTCATGCAATGCAAGATCCAAGGCCTACATTAATGATGAAAGAGTATGGGATGAAAGACCTGGAGCTCTCTGATGTGTCCTAAGGATACCTGCTTCATTATCAGAAAGTGCCAGCATCAGGAGCCGTTACACCACAAACTGCACCAAGCTCCACAGGATCAGAAACAAGGAATCTCAGGTTGGTTTCCCAGAAAAGCATCCGTTTAATTCTTTGTTCAGGAATCTCAGGTGTACATAAATGAACATACTTTTAACTTTTTTGTTTTTTTAGTGTTCTCTGCCTTGGATAAAGTAATCCCTAAAATTAAATAAAAGGGGGTCCTGCTATACATAAGTCATTTCATCTGAAAGAATCTAAATGATTCTGTTTTTGGAAAGTGAGCTCATAGCCAACAAGCTATTAAATACGGTTGGGTTAAGAAAAGCACCAAATGCTATGCTTTGTTAAAAAATGAGAATCCCCCTCCCCTTCACTAAACATACTCAGGTGTTTAATGTCAAGAATGAATTTCAGTCTCCACATGCTCAGGCCAGGACATTTCCCTTTAAATGCTGCAAATCAGCCTTTTCATACAGCACTAGACAGCCAAGAACCAAGGGAAGCCCAAATGCAAGCATACTACAGCTTTGTTCTTTTTAACTCAATGTCATGAACGGGAGAGATGCCAATTGCCTTTTTCAAGATGTCACTCAGCCAAGGTGTGGGGCAGCTCCATGGCACTCAACCCTGAGTGGTGGAAATGTTTCCCAGAGGCTTACTGGTGCCAAAAATAAGGTGGCTGGTACAATGGAAGTGATGACTGGGTCCCTGCTGAGAGGCCCTGGTTGCCCTGGATCTTGGGTGCCCCAGTACCCACAAGACTACCCAGGGCACTCCATACTCAGCCTTTCCCTATGGCAAAGGCTGTAAGAAAATCAGTTCTCAGCCCTAATGTCCTATTGCAGAGCTGGGCCTAGGGAGTCATCTGCAGAAGGGGAGTGGTGGGGTGCTGGGAGTGTCACACTGTCTGCTGGCAAGGGCTGAGCAAGGACCACCACTGGGTGAAGGTTCTGCCTGGGGGTGCCATGCTGGCAATGTGAGCTCTTTGTACCCCTCTGTGCAAACTGCTTGTGGTCACTTCAAAGTCTTACCCAGATGCTAAGCACATCTGTTTTGGATAAGCCAAAGGCATTTCTCAACACTTTTATAATGTCTTTGTCTGTCCGTCCTACAAATCTATGCTGAACCTTCTCCTTTTTCTTCTTCTTCTGCAGTTTTGGTTACATGAAGGAGGTGGTCCCATGTTACAGGAGTTTTGGCAAATCAGCTTTACAGCAAATAGCTTCACATCCATGCCTCAAACCTGTTAGAATCGAGCTTTTATTTTAGCTGGCTTACAAGATGGTGCAAAATCTATTTATGATTATGTTTTGACCTAGGTTTAGAGTTACTTGCATTGGCTCTGCAGGTAGTTTCCTTAAAAAGCCACCACTCGGGCACAGGCAGCTGCTGAGTTTGTACATTTTGCTAGAGAGCTGGGTCTTACTACCGCGGTCTCTCTGCCACCGCCAATCCTGTGGCCATAGCCGGGTGGAGGTGGCAGCAGCTCTCGTCTGGGAACTCCTCCACAGACCTGATGCACAACCGGGATCGCTACTCACCCCAGCTCTGGGTACCGCGCCATGACGTAGTTGTAGCATCTTCCCAGGATGACTTCTTGCAGATTCTTAGTGGTCCCTCTGTCCTTCCACTTCAGCATTCTGGGACCGTCCTCTTGCTCTCTGTGAGTCAGGAGAGAGGCCAGCACGACGGCGAGGACGAGCGCGGCCAGCAGCACCACGATGCCCACCAGAAGGACGGTTCGCTGCCGCGTCCGGGCAGAGCCCTGCTGGAACGGCATCCCGCGGGGACTGCCTGAGAAGCAGCAGCAACTGCTCGCCCGGCGCGGAGGGAAAACAGCTGCCGAGGCTGTCACCGTGCGCCGCCCCCCAGCCCCGGTCTGGGTCCCGCCGGCTGCCCGGGAGGCCGGGCTGAGCCCCCGCCCGCCCCGGGGTCACCGCTCGGCCCGGCTGGCGATGTGGAGCCGCACGACGACACCCCCCGCACAGTGACCGGCTGGCGGAGGGGAACTGGCAGCGGCCCGCTGCCGGGCTCCAGGGGGCAGGGCCGGGACCACTGGTCCAGCGCAGGAAGAATGTGAAGCCGCTGCCCACCGGAGCCGCTCCCCGGAGGCTCTGGCCAAGCCGAACAGTGGCTGGTCGGGGCTGGCCATGGGAAGGTGAGAGCCTCCCGCATCCAGCCTGCTCTTTCTGGCTTTGCCGTGGTCTCTCCGAGTGCAACCTTGGGACGTTATCAGCGGTAACTCCCTGAAGTGAATCTCTTAGGATGTTACTCACAAAACTCCCAAAGCCTTTGGTCAGGTAAAGATCCCATTGCAGCGACGTGCTCTAGCAAACGTGTGAGTAAAAGCCGAATTAAACCGAGCCCGGTCTGTTTTCACCGAATTAATTTGGTTTTTTTAAATGATAGTGGTTGAACCAAGGGAGTTACCAACTTCGTAGCAGTCTTAAAAGCATAGTTTATCCGCACACAATGGGGTATTTTATCTCTTTTCCTTGAAAATAGGCTTGGATTAGTTGTCACAAAAATTTCTAAGACCAGTGTGTAAATTTTGGGTTATTGAGGCTGTGTGAAATCGTCTAATGAAGCATTAAGTGTTCCCACCAAGAGGGAAGTCTGTTTCTTATTGTCCTCTCCAAACAGGGCCATTCTATATAAAATATAGAATATAAAGACTCATAGGTAAAATAAGACTCAGTTCCCAAAAGCTAAACAGAAGCATTAAACATTAAAATAATGCTAACTATAAACTATTATGAAATGGTTAATAATTGTGTAACAAACATCAGTCTGTGGCAGGCTGACTGTGAGCAAAGGGATTTGCAGCACGTCTCAGGTAGAACTCATCAGTTTCAAAAGACCAGAAGCAATGCTGTGCTCTGACCAGTGCCTTCAGTGCTAAGCAATATATTAAGCACATAATCTGAATATTTTGGATCCTGTTTTTTGAGAAGTGATGTATATAATCTGATTTTTTTTTGGATCCTATTTTTTGAGAAGTGATGCAGTCTTTGTGAGAGTTTTACACAGAACTGAAGCCTCAGTTTTGGAGTGGCACACCAGGAGTGGTCAGGCAGTTGGGCTAGATGGTTGTTGAAGATGCCTTTCAGCTGAAACGTTCTACTCTACATCTCTTCCTAGCAGTGTCATGTATTCATAAAAGGGATGAGTGTTTTCTTTTCATGGGCCTGTGTCCCCTCAGTGGTCTGAAATAAGCACAGGAAGCTTTGTAGGACACAGTTGATTAAGAAAGCTCATAAAGAAAGTTTCCCCCCATAATCCTTCCAGCAAATGTGCGGGTTTTGCCTTACCAGGCTTAGATTATTGTTCTTTATTTGTTCCGTGTTTTCATCATGCCGTAAATATGAATGCAAAGGGCTCACAGCTGAACTTTGTGATCTTTTGTTACACACAGGAGAGACTGGTGACTGTGGCTTGTTTGTATGTGTTTTCAGCTTTCTGCTCTTCAGTTTAAGTAAGCAAACACCACGATGGAAAAACCCAATTCATTATCCTAAGACATTTATGTGGTAAAACTGCTTGCAATCTCTGGGTACTGTGCGTAGTCTTCTTTTTAGTAAATTTTAGTCTCAGGCTAGCAAGCCATAGTAAGTCTAAGAGTCACTTTTACAGTGGAATGGTCAAATGGTTAATTAAAAAATTTAAAGCCTTTAAACCTCACTACTTTTCAGTAACCTAGTGTGTGAGAATTTTTATTTTCTTTTGTTCAGATGTGACATTGATTCATCAAGAATAAACAGATAAAGTGAATGCAGACTCGGTGGCTCTGGAAAGTGTCCTCACTGCTGATTTTGTAACACTTTGAGCTACTCAGGGAGTGTCAAGGACAAATAAATGTCTAGCCTTCTTTCAGCATGCCTTGGCAGCCTGACCAGAACAAATAGGACAAGCAGAGTGGAAGGACCAACAAAAAAAAGAGAAAGGCTAGTAAAAGCACATACCCACGGTGGTTCAGAAGGTATTTTCTTGCCCAGTATGTATGTGAACATGAACTCACACCTTGCTAATGTTCTGGCCCAAGAGGCTTTCCATGAGAGGTGTAAGTAAGATGATAATGCGAAGAAGGGATGAAACAGTATTCCCTGAACAGTGGGCAGGGTGGGTCACAGAAGAGAAAGTGAAATGGGGAAGGATGAAGGTGAAAAGCAGTGTTTTACAAGGGTTTTGCATCCCCTTAGGTCTGTCCAGTGAGTTCGATTTCACTTTTTTCCTAAGGCAAACAACCTTTTCCCAGGTTTCCTAGGCAGACAACCTTTAAATTGCCTGACTTCATTCCACCACAATTCAGCACCTTCCACAGGATTCTAAGGAAATCCTAATCTAGGATTCCCTCTGGGATTGCAATGAAGTGCTCATAGATCTGTGCCCTTCTTGAAATGGTTTGCTCATCTGTGTATTCTGTAAGGAAAAGCAGTTTTTAAAGGCACCATGTCTGATAAATTGATAGCAAACATTTGGGGCCCTCTGTGCCATGTGAATTTCAGTATCCTGGCCTTATCAAGGCATGTCTACTCTTCTGCCATCATTTACACTACATCTTTGGGGGAATTGTTCACAAAGTGGGTGTAAAAGATCAGAAGATCTGGTCTGCCAGCCTCTGCTTTGATACCATGTATTGCAGCAGGAGGCTTCTTTAAGAATGGACCTGTATTATGTATAACTTACTAGCCTCCAAATGTACTGCTAGGAGTCTTGTAAAAGAAAAGCAGCCAGCTCTCAGTGCAACCTGTGAGTTCTGCAGATAGTATTTCTGTTGCAGCAAGAGACAGCAAACCACCCTCCAGCCGTTCCCAGGATCTGATCACTCAGAAGTTTGTTTTTGTTTTTTTTAATTACTCATCAAATGTAGGTAGTTCTGGAACCCAAGCATGTCTCAGAACTCAAAAAACCTTTGTGGAAGAAACTGCTGGTGGTGGATCCAAAACATCAGTGACCTGCAAACACAGGTAAGAAAATATATGTTGTGCATCTCCTCAGTGCTTCCAGGGAACGTGGGAAAATATTTGTTCTTCAGTGAGTAAAAAGTTTGTTAGAAATACTTAGTGACTTGTCTGTGTTTCTGTGTTTCTCCCTGGCCTCTGTTTCTCACCTGGGTGTGCCATGTGGCCAGTACTCTGGTAAAAATTGAAACAATGCCCCTGCTTTTAATGGAAGTGAGTGCAGTTATACCAGCAGTGGACGTGACCATATGACAAATAAAAAGCTGCTTCACCCAGTACACATACTGCTTAGGAGTTATGAAGCCTCGTTATGTTAAAATGTCTAGATCACAGTGATTGCACAGTGTTCACTGTGCCACTAATCACACTTGTGGACATGTGTAATTTCTGGCTGTCGCTTGCCAGCAGAGCTTGTGACTAAGAGAATTTAAACCGAAAAGAGCAGAAGCTGCTGTAATGATTAAAGAAATTATGTCTTTCCTGGCTTTTTTTGGACTAGCAGTGACTCTAATCTTCTCATTGCTTCCCAATTTCGCAAGGTAAATGCTGTCATAACATTTAGAGGAGGCTTGAGACAAACACTGAAAATAACAGGGTAACTGGGTTGGGATAAGGAAACCAGCCAGCACCAAGTGACAGCTGTGAAGAGCTGTGAGCCATCCATCTGCACACAGCAGCTCCAGCACAAATGCATTCGTAACTTGGTGTCTGGGTACCCTGTGCAGCTCTCCTTTCTTTCAACAGCTCTGCCTGCCACAACATGAGCCTTCCTGGAGAGCTGTGCTCTGGGCCAAGTGCGTGAGTATTGCAGGACATAGGACAGTTATTTAACCTGTACATCGCTGTGTTTTCCTGGTGGCAGCCCCCACTGCACCCATTCTAGACCAGCAGGCAGACATAGAGACAGACAGTGGTGCCTGAAGCCTGTGCCTCTTCTGGCAGCCATCTAAAAGACATGAAAAATGTCATGTTCGTGTCTTCTGCAAAGCCATATATGCACTGTTGGGAACATGGACTGCATTATGCTTCTGTTTACCACATGAGCTGTCTGGAGATGGTCTGAGGACCAGCATTCCTTTCCCAACTTCAAATCTTTTATCCTTAGCTGGTTGCTGTTAGCCATTTGTTGTCTTCAGCATAGTAGTATTCTCTTGCTCACTTTATTGACACAAATTTCTACTCTTATTTCCTTCTCTTCTCCTGTAAGTTCTTTAAGATTACTTCTGATGGCAAAACACTTCATTATATGTTAAAGTGTGAGTATCAGATACTGGGGAGGCTAAATCTTTTCAGAGGACGTTGTGTTTTCCATTCACAGAGGTAACAAGAACAGTTCTGCAGCCCAGTATATTAGAGTATGGTTGAAATTGGCTCATTAATTGACAAGTTTTTAGAAGAGAAAGAACTGACAGATATAATAGGGATGGACAAGCAAAACAAACGATTTCAAAGGCCTCTTTTAACCTGTAAACCAGGCTCAAGATAAATATCATCCCACTTCTAAGGGTGCAAATGTCTCTGTGATATCAGTGATGTAAAGTGCTGTGTTGTGGTACCTAAGAGGATAGTGACATTGCAGACTGCAGGTGCAGTTGGAAATCCAGCTGATTAGCTATGCAACTGGCTTTCAGACTTCTGTCAGCTAATCTAATACAGCAATTTTTCACCACCTTCATTATTTTGATAACTTAATTACTTTCTCCATTCTTTAAAAGGACATCACACACTTTTCTCTGGCTTGTTGCACAGAGAAGCTTGTCTGTTTTCCCTGTGTGGTTTGTACATAGAGCTCAGGGCTTTGCTGACATGTAACAGCAAGGCTGCCCTGCATCAAATTGTGTGGTCAGTTGGAGGTGCACTTTAATTCCTCTGAACAGCTAAAGCTGTTTGGTGCATTATAACTTCAGTCTATTCCATTAAATCCCTGTCTCCTTCAAATGCTGATTTAGTTAGTACCTGATCTATGTCTACGTAGTCCACTAAAGTAGTCACGAACGTAGAAGCAGAACTGATGAATTTAAAGATGCACCTATCTGCATTGTCACTGTTCTAAACACGCACAGCTTTTAAAATCTAGAGTATTTCAGCCCTAAGTTGTCTTCTAATTATCCCGAAAAAGCATACAGAAATGCAGCAGTCCTCAAAAGTAAAAACACTCTGTGTGTTTATTTAGGAATTATAGGATGGGAAATGGTGTAAACTTGCTTTCTCAAGCCCAGATACCTATATTCCTCACCAAACTGACTTTGTACTCTGTGGGTGTTCTGAATACAGCTACTTTAATCTTATATTTGCTGTACGCAAGGATCATATCATAATTGGTATCACCCTCCCCTAGGAAGGAGGAGAGGTGTGCAGAGAGGCCAATGCTATCACCTGCTGCTGTACCACTTGGGCAAGAGCCATCCCATGTCCCATCACTGTTATAGCAGTGTCCAGCTGCAGATGCATGCACATAGCTCCATGCCGATGACATGCTTTGGGGTTATGCCCCCTTTACAGCATGCAGCTTTGAAACTCCAAAACCATTCAGATTTCAAACACGGGTCCTCTTCTGAGTGCAGCAGGCTAGAGCAGCAGAGCAAGATGCTGGACCTGACTGCAGGAAATTACCCTGAAAAATGGCCCCTGCAAGTCATTATTTGCAGTTTGCCCACTACTGGCTGCTGGGGCTTTCTATGGCTTTCATCTGTGTAACTTGTAAGCAGCCTGTTTGTCCATGTGGAAGTGATTCATTGTGTTTCATGTGCTGCTGAGGGGTTTAAGTGGGGAAACGAGATTGCTAGATCAGCCCATGCTGACAAGTGCAATGCCTGTCTCCTCTCAATAACCCATTCTGCTGCCTCAACTGGAACTTACTGGCTTTTTCCTGTGTGTTCTCACATATGAGGAGAGTGTGGGAGGACCAAATGTCACCACTGTGCCTTGTAGTTTTGCTGGTGACCTTTTTATTACCCTGCACACACTCCTACCTATATGTGACATGGCTGATTCTCATCTCAAGACTCATGCAGGGAGTTGAGGATGTAAGGAAAGAAAGAAAGAACAATACAGAGAAAATCTGTCAAATATGACAGTTTGCTTTTTTGTGAAGCAAAAAAAAAAAAAACCACCACGGGTGAAGAAGCAGTTATGTGAAGGGCTTAACACCCAAGGCCAATGCACTTGTTTTGAACCACAGAGCCAGAAAGACCCAGTACAGAGGACCATGACAAAGCAGCATCTAAAATGAGAAGTCTGCATTCCAGATGAAACCTTCTTGTCCTTGCATAGGCTCACACCAGTGATTCCTCCCTCCTCCATCCATTTTGCCTCCTGTTTCTCAGGTACAACACTTGTGCACTGCTGAAGGGCAGGGTGGAGTATGTCTTCAGGCCACCAGCACAAAGCTATTTCACTCCTGTGTGAATCACTGGATACTTTGGTCCGTCCATCTATCACCTTTCATATTTGCAATTGGGAATAAGCTTAGACAAGTGCCAAACACTACATTAGAAAACTAGTTCAAGTCTTGTACATATCATTGTTGCACAGCATCCTCAGAAGACAGCATAAGGGGTGAGAGCTTTTTGGGGCACTCAACACAGCTTAAGGTCCCCAAGTTAGTGACTTGTTTTTTTTCCGTGAGTGTTGTGTTCTGCTGAAATGGCACTGGAACAACCAGATGTTAAGCTGCTTGTTTCTAGGTCATGAGTTATGTGCAGTCAGATTATTTCAGTAGGATCAAGTATCTGGTGAGATACAGCAAGAAGAATAGATGTACCCTGAGCTTTCTCAGAAGTCACGACAGCTGTCCTTCAGCTTGACAAATTTCAAACTCTGCTGCAGTTTTGACTATCTTAAAAATTAATATCATGATGCATTTAAGCTCATGCTCAGGGAAAGAGTGCTTGGGAATCATTCTCCACATAGACACACACAGTCTAGTTCCTTTCCCCTCATCTGTCTCCTTAGCCCTTGCTTCTGCGCTTGTTGCTGTGTGAGCTTGCTTGTAGCCAGCTGGAGCCACAACAGCTCTGACTCTGCTGTTCAGTGTGAGGCAGAGTAACAGACACTAATGGCTGATTTTTTCTTTGTTTATTGCAAACAAGAATCTCAAGGGGTCCAAACATTCTCCCTCTTTGGATCAAGCTTCTTCCTCCCATTTCTGTGCTTGTTTCCCTTGCTGGCTCTCTGGAGTGTCAGGCCATCTGCTCCTTCCCATTCTCTTGGAGAGTCTGCTGCTTGTTCAGGTGCTTTTAAAGCTTTGCTGCTGCCTGAAGATTTTCCTGCTCTCGCCAGTGCTGCCTCTTGCCATTTGGTGTTCCAAATTAATTTCTCAGCCAAAGTGGTGGGTTTTTAACAAACCAAAGTTCTTGCTGGGGTTTGTGCATTGATTTTTCTTGTGGAACAGGGCAATTTGCCAAGGGCACCCCTACATACAAACATACTGATGGTAGGGAAAGAAGTGGACTGGAGGAACAATCTGTGGAGTGTCTCCAGAACAGTTTGAGGAAACAGGCTGCTTCATTCCTCTCTATCACCTTCACCATTTTTTCTTACCCCTTTCTATTTAGACATGTCCAGGACATAGTTTTCTGACAAGTTCAAGGGCTTAGTGTTTAAAGAACTGATCTGCAGAGTGGGAGACCCATGTTTAATGAATCATTCATTCAACATGAATCAGACTATGAGGAAGCTATTTTTTAAACTTGAGACATGTTTAACTTATACAAATAGGAAGAGCAGCAATAGAAGAGTTTGCAAGTAATTGTAACCTAGCAGTGAGGGGGGTCTCACCATGACTGTTGACAAGGCTGCTCTACCTTTTTAGTGCAAAACATTTCCTGAGGTTTTAGTGCAGAGGAAAAGCAAATGCAGTAACCTCACCAATATTCTTGCAACTGAGTGCTTCTTTTCTGGCCAGTGCTAATTATTATGCTGCTCACACATTCTGCAGGGAAATACCCAGCAGGCTGCGATCCCACTGAGGCAGCCAAGCAAACAAAGTTGATGAAGAAGTATGCGCTGCAAGTCCAGGAGTGTGTGAACAGCAACGTTTATCCTACAAGAACTATATAGCAAAGGCAAGTCACTCAGAAAGGATCCATGTGATGGCTTAAAGGTCAAAAACCCAAGAAACTTGGAAAACAAGGCTTTTCCTGGTCACCAACTATGCAATAGGCTTTTGTATACATGTATATAGGCTTCCGGGTTTATGGTTTTGCTTACTGTTCTTAACTTCTTTTTGCATTAGATATGCCATATACTTTGCTTGTCACCACTCTTTTCTCACATTATTTCAGGAGCTCTTTTTATTTGCCCCCACACTAACAGGCAGCGGTGACAGAAAGTTCAGAGTGAAAGTTCAGAGCATTCATTCCCCTTTGTGGAAATACCAACTCTGGATTTTCTGGTGCCTTTCATTGAAACAAAGCGAAAAGTGAGAATGAAGCATGACACAGGCCAGCATGTCCTATAGTTGAGGTTTGATATAGGAAGATTCAATTTCTATGGAACAATTATTTTTGCTAATTTGCTTCTTCACTCACTGCTCTTCAATATGGCCCCTGGGAGCTTTCCCACACCTGGCATAGCATGTTGAATACCTACCATTTTCTTAACACTGTCTCTTTATTTTTCCTGTTCCAAATAGGATAAAAAAAGAAGTCTTCCTTTCGAATTTGGTGTGCCAGAATCTGCCACGTTCTTGACCTGCCTAAAATACTCCATATTCTGTGTTAATTATTTACCCAAGTACTCATTAACATGTGATAATGTGTAATCACAGCCAGGCAAATAGAGTTACTGGATTTAAAAACACTCTTTCTCTGATAGTTATTGTAACTAATAGTGTAACTGCACTTCAGTAACTCAAGTTACTCAAGTACAGTTCAGCAGGATCCCCTTTGTCTGCACTTTGGGAAGTGCTTATAGAAGACAGAGGTATTCTAATCAAATGGTCACAAGTAAAATACTAGTTACTTTATTTCACTGCCTGCTACTGAAAGGAAATATGTGTTACAATTTCCTCCCTTCTTTTCCTTTTAGAAAACTTCCAACATGATAATTTTCCACTTGCCTGTTCTGCCGAAAATACCAAGTCACTCATCTGAACTGAGATTAACTTCACTTTTGCTGGAGTCACAGGAAAGAGAGAAGGTAGGAGAAAAAAGGCTGCCTAGGCAAGGTGCTTGCAGTAGCATAGTGTGAGGGTACATATGTGCCATGCTTCCAGACTCCAGTTTCCTGTGCCACTCTCCATTACAGCCTGCACTTGAACTGTGCTGCTGCAGTAAGGGAATGGGGGTGTCCTCCTTCTATTCACAGAAAGCTGTAGAAAATCAGGTGCCTAGAGATTGCAAACAAAATCTGGCAGATTATATTCTTCACCTCTTAAATAAAATGGCAAGGAAATTTAGACAGGGCAGAAGCTGGAATTATGAAAAACCTGAAAATCACTTGTCAAGTGCTTGAGCCACCCTAACATTTGGCTAAATTAAGGTACCACACCTCCCTACACTGAGCTATTTTTAAATCAAACTTGGTGGCTCTGCTAAAAGCACCTTTCTTCCACCTTACACAGTCTATTGTTGAAGCAGAATACATGGAAATTATTTCTAGCTAAGCCAGTTGAAAAGAAAATGATCAAAAGAGTTAGCTTTCTTTGAACAAGTATTATGCAGCTCCTTGAGGTTTCAGTTCAAGTTTCACTACACTTAAGATTGCTGATTGGAAACGCAGTCACGTCAGCTGAAGAGCACACTAAGGCCAATATGATAAAAATAAACAGCAGTGGTATAAAAAGGGCAGAGGGGTGAAGAAGTTGTCCTTGATTTATTCTCATAACTTCTTATTCCAGAGTACTCCAGAGTTTGCATTTAAAGCAGACGGAGCAGGTATGAGCAGTACATGTGTGCATGGAGATACATGCTGAAAAAAAGGGATTACTCTGAATTAGAGCTCAGCTTTTCTCATATATAATGATTGGAACACATGAAGCAGGGGGAAAAAAAAGGCTAGCAGAATGGGAGGTTATATTTATTTCTACATGGGAACGGAGAGTGACATAACTGAGTTCTTAAGCAGCCCACAAACTGGGCTATACTACCATAGGTCTGTCTGCAGAGATGCAGAGCACCTTGTAATGTTCCACTACATGATATTTTTATTTGCCACAAGTAGTTTGATACTCACAGATCTACACAGGATTGTGGCATCCAACTGGAATCAAAATTATGTGATATACACAAGGTTTTCATATGAAACACCTTCCCCCATGAATTCAGGTCTGCAGACAGCTGTTTTTGCAGTACTGCTAGTACAAGTATAAATGATACAAACATTTTGAATCTATATTTGAGGCACCCTGCTGAACGTTGGCAGGCTTGCATGAGTTTATGGAGAAGGGCAGATGCCTTTTGGACATGGTGATTTCTCCACATTTGGCATAGCTGCTACATGAGACATTGCTAATTGGAGCATTTACTGAGTGTTCAAGAGAGAGCACAGGGTATCTAGCTGACTGTCACCATGCAAGTGTAAAATATAGGTGTAAATAGCACTCTTCACACACTCTGTAGATGTCAAAATGAAAAAGGGAGAGATACAAGAGACTCTCTTAGTCACAACTTTTTTGTTCATGTCTCTCCCTCCCTCTAGAAGTAACAAATGACCTTATTGTTTCTCACTTTGCCCCTCTGCTTCTGTGATGACAGTTACACTGTTCTTTCACACAGATTAAAACCATGATATTAAAGCCAGAACAAGCCATTCACACTCAGCTTGAAATTTGCTGCCTTTAAGATCTCAGGAAGCCTGTGTAATTAAAACTTGGCCTTCTGTTTTGTTCCCCAGCTATACGAGTTGTTTAGCTAAAAGTCTTTGCAGGTCTTCTCAAGGTTTTGCAGAAAGTTTGGAAATGGAAGCCAGACAAAGAAGCAACAATAACATATTTTTAGATATTTTATCTTTCAAATATACTAGATTATATAGTTGTACCAGAGACTGAAAGAATGTAAATCTACTACAGATTCCTAAATCAGATGCACTGAGATAACAGGATCATCTTATCCCAGTCTTCTGCCAACCAGCTAATAAAAACATAACAAAATAATACAGAATATAACAGAGAATGTGTAACAAAATTCTACCTAAGGTTATTTTCCAAAAGACCAACCATTTTTTCCCCTAAGATTTACGTGTCCCCTTGGCATCTGGATGTCTTGGTGGTTTAGAGGAGCATTTAGCTGTAACATGTAGATAATTCACAGAAGTAACTCAAGAGACCTTCAAGATGGCATCTTCTCTCTCAGTATATTCTGAAGCACGCTGAGTTCGCTGCAAGCAGGCAGATGCCTGACTTGGCAGGTTCTAACCTGAATTTGATATGCCATAAATCACACTGTAGTGATTAAACGTCACATCATGGTTGAAAACCTGTGGAACTTTCTAGACTCTGCTGTTCATGACTATTGGGTACCCAATGGCCAGGAAACCGCTGTCTGAGGAACAGTTGTGAGGCTGATAGAAGCAATTGATGTTATGTGGTACACTATTGCATGCAAGTATGCAAGGCAGAATCTTGCGGTGTAGTAGTTTCAGGTAAGTTTGGCCCAAATACTGGACCACTTACAAAAATGAATTTAATTTTTCCAATGTCCAATCTATTGTATCTTGCACCAAGTGAGCAATCTAAGCTCTCTCCCATCTGAATTAGTATTTTCCCCTTCCCCAAAATGTGATAATCAGACAGTTTCCAAGGCCAAATGCTAGGAGTGTTTTTAGGAACAAGTAAGCTGTGTTGGAAATGTATGACAGGGATATGTTCACATTTCTTTCTGAAATATGTGAACAGGAAGTATTATTCTCAGTGTAACTCTGGATAATAAGGACAAGAGGAAATAGCCATTGACTTCTATTCAAGGAAAGGAAATTAAGGGTGAGGCTTCCTAGCAGCAGTAGCATCATTTTTTTTTTTATATACTAAAGGTAGTTAGTATCTAGATAGAAGTATGAAGGGTGTTAATATATAAGTTTGCCAGTCCCAGAAGTAGGGTGAAATTGAGGTTATAAATTAAGTGAAGCCAAATTTATAGCCAGTTAATTCAGAGGCAATGGATTCAGTTGATTAACTTAGTACACTAAAGCAAATCTGAACAAAAAGCCTGCAAAAGAAACAAACATGAGACTGTTCCAGCTGCCTCCTCTGTCTGAAGAGATAGGTCCTCTTTGTGCTGCTGGTGCAGATCTGAAGAAAAGAAAACAAACAGGATGTTCGCAGCACACAGCTGAGTTGGGATTCTTTTAAATATCAGAGGTCGCTGCCAAGAATGAAGTTTACAGTCCAAGTGCTAAGCTAGAAGCTTCTTTATAAGAGCTCACCACCAGATTCCCTTTGGCTGTTATGATTTTATGAACAGGATATTGGTGCAAAGCCCTGGGAATGCTCCTTTCTGCCTCAATATCTGAGCCTCCCTTTCTCTTCCCATTTACTGCCTCTGGCCTGATGCTTGAGATTGTATAGAGCTCTTCTCGACAGCAGTGGTCCTAGCAGTCTATATTTTTACAGCATTTGCTACAGCAGTGTCCAGGTCCATTTCTAAGAGTGTCGATATTGCAGTAATGCTGATAGGTGCCACCTGGCTTCCTTTCTGCTTGTGTTCGCAAGCCATCCGTGCCATCTAGTGGGTACTTTGTTACCTACACCTTTTCGTCAAACATTGGCTGTCAACAAGCTGCAGGCTAAACTGACCCAGCAGGAACATACTTCAAGTCTGAGGACGAGTTCAGGGGCACTATCACTGCCCAGGAAGCCCCAGGTACATTCGAGGACCTTCTAGGCGATCCCTCTGCCATCCTGACACAGCCCTCTCCTAAGGGCCTTAGAAGGCAGCTATTGCTCTGGTAACTGCAAATACAGCCATGGTGAGAGGGAGGCAGCGGAGCCTGTGTGCCGCCTCACTCTTTGTTGTGGAAGTCTGCACACTCAGTGTACGCTGAGCACACACCCTGCGAAGGAAACCTTTTCCTAACAGACGCTCTTAACAGCGATACCACTACTGACCAAACTCTTGCTATGTCAGTTAATGGACCATCAGAGAGCAGAGATCCATCCACAGAGAAAACAGATCTAGAAGATTTATATACATCTGCTTGAGGCTCTTTCTGAAAGCACAGCTAATTTGAACGGAGATGTTAGTTGTTGAAGAGAAGTGATTGGGGCAAGAGTCAAAGTATTCACTGGCTTGAAGTATTTTAGCTAGATTTCAGGGACAGGCAATCATAGTTTGCATTCAGATTGGGAGGCCATGTCTTGATTAGGGATAGCATAGATATGAAGTGATTCAAACCTATTGCATTGCCATGCATACAGGAGGGAATAGAAGGCTCAGCAAGGAATGAAGTACAGAAACTTTTCTTAAGAAGGATTGTAACAGCTGAGTCGCTGGGCAGTTACCCCAGGAGACTATAAGACTGCTGCTTAGAATACAGTGATTTTGTTAATTTAAGTAACAACATGAATGGAAGGGAAGGGGCTGCCCTCCTGCTTACATACTGCAAGTGTTATGTGATAATAGCAGAGAACTTCCATGATAGTCCCTTAGGTGAAAGGGAAAAAGACATTAATGGTTTCCAAAAGCCTTCTCATCCAAGTTTCCTCAGCTAAGGAATGTACCCACATCACAAAACATTGAGGGAGATAGTTTAAAACCTGAGAGAAGAGAAAAATCCATTAAGACTTCACAATATTCTCCTTTTTTTTGGTAAAGTGCTTTTTCCTCCAGTTTGTTTGGTATTATGACCGTGTTCACAGCTGCCATTTCACATGGGACATTTGTATTTTACTTTGGTACACGAACAAAAGCCTTACCATTCACTGGCAGAGCAAGGAAACCCTATTTTAATCCACTATGTAGGTGGCATCTAGTAACAAATGCCTTAGCAGGACTGGAAGTCTGTTGTATGATCTACTACCTAGAGGGAGTCTGGAGGTGTCAGCGATACCTAAAATGCCACTGTTTTCATCACACATTTATAGGTTGGTGCTGGGATGCAATTTGGATGTAAGAATAAATCTTGTCATGTGGCAAGATGAGTATAAGCTTTCACTGACCAGCAGGAACAGAATATACTCACTTTCTCTGTCAGAGTGCATTAAAAACACATGCTACACAAAGTGGTACTGTATGGAGAACTACTGCCACGGAAGTGGGGGCAGGCAAGCTGGAGTTGCACCTCTCTATGCCCATAAGCAGGGAGAACAAATCAGGCTTTCAGAGCAGAATTGTCATTTTAGTATTACATAGCTATTAACAGATAAAAGGTGCTTGAATTAGGGCAGAAAGAACAGTAGGAGACTGCGTTCAAATGTATGGTTTATGCATAAAACAATATAGCCAGGGAATAACTTTCATGCATCTGCATATCCTGCAACTTTCCAAACTTTGAGGAAGTTTTCATAATCAGGTGTTCAAGCACTGTACATGGACCTAAATATGCAAGGGTATATGGATTAAAAAATGTTAATAAGAAGGGAAACTATTAAGACCTAGGTTGGGAGTGATGCTTGCTAATTAAGGAAGTTGTATCTTGGATGTAATCTGCATTCTCTGCAGATAACCTACTGGCCCAAGGTAAATACATCAAAATAGAGAAATTTGGGTTGCACACAAAAACAAAAACAAAAAAAACACCCAAACAAACCAAAACTTCCTCAAAATTTGGAATTGAGAGTTACAGTAGCTGGAGAAATGTTCTTTAGACTTGTTGCCTTTTGACCTATAATTTCATTATTCAAGGAAGAACATTAATGAAAGCAATTTCAAATCTGTAATAGATTTTTCATCAGGACACTGATGTATAGAGTCTTCATCCATACCATCAGTGAGACAGAGTATGATTGGTGAAAGCTGACTAATGCCTATTTTTAGTGCTCACAGACAGTTGTGCACAATTTGTAGACAGAAACTGCACAGTAAGTAGTAAATTCAAGACTGTACATTGTGTGTGGGTGACAGGTAATAGATGACAGAGGTGGAATCTGTTCAGCTGTTGACTTCTGCATTATTTGCTTGGTTGTAATGACACTGAGGATGGATTAGGCTTCTTTTACTTACGATGAAAGGGTACACTTAGAATCACCAGGATGATCCAGACAGAGTAAAAACATTACAGACCTGTGAACATATAATTTGTTTATCATCTTTCAGGGATAACGCAGGAAAACAAATGAAAAAACCCAACCAGCCAACCAACAACAAACCAAGCTCAGTATCACTCCTAAAGCTTCCCTTCACCTACATTTATCTTACAATCTACTGTGAATAACCAGAGCTGTGAATACTACTGTGACTAACTAGTAATTCTGCACACTTCCAATACTGCTGTTAATTATTGTTTAGATTTTTCAATCCAACTAAGGATTCTACAGTGAATTGAAATGTATGAGGCCATCTTCTCTGTCTGATACTGGGTAAGTACAATGTTCCACCTAAGGACTCCATTATACAACAGTGTAGGGTTTTGCTCAAATCATGGTTGAAAAATGTCACAGCATTTGTCCAACATATCAGTCTCTTACTGAAGACAACATTCATGGCACTTAAGAAGTGGAAGGTAAGAAACAAAGTGAAACAGTTAAGGTGCTTCTGCAAAGACACTCTATTAATAAAGGATTTTCACTTACTCATAATTGTCAGTACAGGTGATATCAAACCCAAGGTTTTCCAGCCTGTTTTGTAGAATTGCTACAGTATGAATTCCACAGGAATCTCTGTAAGAGAGGATTTTAATATTATTTTGAGTCTTTCATTATCTATTTGCCTTTCACTGAACTAGATGGAATTAGCAAAATAAATCTCCATTCCTTTGCCATGCTGCCATGTCTATACTGCTATGGATATGGTGTCATCTGAGGTCATTTCCTCTTCAGACAGGGCAGTTTTAAGACAGGTGAATTGCCACCATGTTATACTAAAATGCACTGGCCCTGCAGGTGGTTGGGGTAAAAGTGACTTCCTCCGTTCCTTTACCATAGATTCATCTACGTACATTTGTAGGGACCCCCACAAAAGCTATAATGAATAAACTACTTAACTCTTAGGATCATAGAATCAGCCAGGTTGGAAGAGACCTCCAAGCTCATCCAGTCCAACCTTTCACCCAGCCCTATCCAATCAACTAGAGCAAGGCATTAAGTGCTCCATACAGTTTTTTCTTCAACACCTCCAGGGATGGTGACTTCACCACCTCCCTGGGCAGCCCATTCCAATGCCAATCACTCTCTCTGTGAAGAACTTCCTCCTAATATCCAGCCTGTATCTCCACTGGCACAACTTGAAACTGTGTTCCCCTGTTCTGTTGCTGGTTGCCTGGGAGAAGAGACTGACCCCCACCGGGCTACAAGCTCCCTTTAGGTAGTTGTAGACAGCAATGAGGTCTGCCTTGAGCCTCCTCTGCTCCAGGCTGCACACCCCCAGCTCCCTCAGTCTCTTCTCACAGGGCTGTGCTCCAGGCCCCTCACCAGCTTCATTGCCCTTCTCTAGACATGTTCCAATACCTCAACACCTCTCTTGAATTGAGGGGACCAGAACTGTACACAGTACTCAAGGTGTGGCCTGGCCAGTGCTGAGTACAAGGGGAGAGTAACATCCCTTGTCCTGTTGGCCACACTATTCCTGATCCAGGCCAGGATGCCTTCTGGGCACACTGCACTGTCTTTTTGTAGTAAAACTATGTGTGTTATATCTTCACTTAAGGTCTGAGATCCACGCACCCATCTAACCAAGAGTGGATTCCAGACCTAAAATTCGAATTTATTTATATTTCATCTAATTCTGGTGTTTCTATACTCTTTCAGTATGGCAGACCATGCCTTCTAAGTTAAGGAAGGCATCTGAAATATTTTTAGTTTAATTGCTGTGCAAATATAATCAAACAGAAAGCTAAGGTGGAGTTTTAAAGGCAAGTCCAAAAAGGATAAATTAATGCTTTTGAAGGTGTAACTTACCTATCTGGTCCTTCAATGTCATCCACAACCCAAATGACAATTTTTGAGACTTTGTCTTTCTGGAGATTAGGTATTTCATAATCTGCAAAAAAACTGATCCAAGAAACAAATTTTTAGACCTATAAAGAATATTAAAAAATGAAGAACTTTTTTTTTCCCTTTTGCATTAGTAAAGGCTCTGCTCCTGCTGTAGGATATGGGCTTGCTCAATTTTATATTTATATCTTCTGATTACAATCAGACTCTACACACAGTTTAAAAAAAAAAAAATTGATTCACATTCTGAATGTCCTCAAAGGTCAAAGGCATTTAATGAGAAGCTTTTTTTTCGTATTCTCCATCTTACTGGAGATCAGCTGAGAAAAGTTTACAGCATAAGAGATGAGCCAGAATGAAGTGAACTTTAAAAAATATAAAAACAAAGCACAAAACATTTGATAGCGAAAAAAGGTCACTCTTGTAGTTATTGCTTTTAGACACATTACAATTTTGCTTTAAATAAAATAACAGCTGTAAGGCAAACACATTTTTAGGTACAAAACATGTAGTATTTGTCTGGGATATATAAGACCATAAAGGAGAACCTTCTAGGTGTGTCCATTCCTGGCCTAGGGAATCTTTCACTTTAGTGCTTGTGTAAATGTTATAGGTATTTAAATAACAGTTCAACCTAGATAATAAAATGGCAACTATATCATACAATCATAGAATGGTTTGGATTGGAAGAGACCTTAAAGATCATCTAGTTCCAAAAATAAAGATCACAGTTATTTTTAACTCATTTGCTCATCCATGCATCTATTATTGCTGTAAAAAATGCAGTTTCCTCTAAAATACAAAGAAATCTTTAACTAGAGGAGGAAGAATCTTTAACTAGCTCAGGTTGAGCAATGTAGAACTGACTCCAGTAACCCAATTTTGAACTGACTAATATTGTTAAAGTCTGCCAATTAAAATTAAACTGTGTGAAGGAGCAAAGTTATTTTGCAGAGAAGTGAGAAATAAATCTTAACTGAAAAGGTGACAGGTGACTTACTGGTGACTGAAGTATACAAACTGTAAAGCAGTGGCACTGAAAACAGATCGGAGATGTTTAGGAAGGCAGGAAGATCTTTCAGATTACCTTCTCTTACCCTAAGTCTCTTTCAGATGAGATCTCTTAAGTTCAGTCATAAATGGACAAAACAAACAAAAAAAGAAAAAAACAGCAAAGAAAACAGATGGAGTAACTGGTTTTGTTTTTCTCTTGGCAGGCTGTGTTCCAGTGGTGGAAATGCCTCTGGCTATGATGATGCCTCCAGGGAACTGCTTCACTTAATTTCTGTATAAGAGGTTTCTGAAATAAGGAATCTGTTACTGAAGGAATCTATACTGGATTCTGGGCCTTGACCTGCTGCCAGGTAGCATCACCTACAGAAGACTGATCCCAGCTGACCACCTGACCAACTCAAGGTGATTATTTCATTATCCTTCCCCAGAGGGTGGTGAGGCACTGGAATGGTTTGCGTAGAGAGGTTGTGGAGGCTCCCAGCCTGGAGGTGTTCAAGGCCAGGTTGGATGGTGCCTTGAGCAACCTGGGCTAGCAGTAGGTGTCCCTGCCCATGGCATGACGTTGGAGGCAGATGGTACTTAAGGTCTCTTCCAACCTAGACCATACTGTGATTTTTCATTAGCTGAAAGCTGCATACAGAGATGGATCTTTTGGGGGACAGAGGTAAGTCATAGGTGTTTCGGAACAGATGGTTCTTGTTTCTCTCCTATCCAGAGATAAAATTAACTTTTCAGTGACCATTTTTAGTCTTCAGTAAGCACACAGCAGGAGGATCTGTGATATGGGTTTTTGATCTGCAGTAGACAGGACAGTTTCTGAGGTAAGGAAAGATGTATTTTTCATCAAAGGTAGGCAGTCACTACAGCCACATATTCAGTAAAAGTTCTGAAGGGTGTACTTTTACAATAAATTTATTTTTTTACGCATAATGGTACACTTGTAAAGCAAAGAAAATGCATCTGTTCTTAATATATTAGGGAATAAGGAGAAGAGAAAGGTAATTCTTGCTATTATCCTTCCCAACAAGCTTTTAAAATATTTCTTAAACCATAATAGATCTCAAACTACCTCCTCTCTTGGCTGTGAAGAAATAGCAGAAAAAAGCACTTTCCCTACAGAAATTACCAAGTTTGCTCCTGGGCCTGACAGCAGCTACACTCCTTGTAGCAACACTCTCTACTTGGAGATGTCCCTGAATGGAAATGTCGTAATGCTTACCTTTTGGAAGACATACACATCTTGCCACAGTATGTTGGCCGACTTGAAAGATGCTTTCAAAGAGCATTTATCCTGCTTGCCATGGCAGTTTGTAAAATGCAGAAGCCTAAAGGAATTGTTTCCATCCAGTTCATATTAATTCCTATAGCTGAGGACAACTAAAAGTTGCCCCCCCACCCCAGCTCAGCAGAGTTTGATGCAGCAGGCTCTTTCAGCTATGTTTCCCATGCTTTGTGGAGCAGAAGACCCCAGCTAGTTGGACCCTTTCTCTTGCAAGTATCAGACCTTGTATAAATAAGTAAGTCAGCTTTCTTACCCCGGAACTGGATAAGCTCCTCCAGCAGCAGAACCATTCAACAAGACATGTATCACTCCAGAACTGTGCTGTGCATACTGCAATACAGAACAATTTTATTTTTTTTTTCCCAGAACTTGTCTTACAGATTTCTCATATGTCTTGGTATTGTATTGCAAGCAACAACGACAAAAGAAAGAATTTTACCAAGAGTAGTATCAGAATTGTGAAAATGATACCAAACTAGCCCCCCAGCATGTCACTGCAGTAAGAGGACTAGAACTAATTAATTCAATGCATTTTCTCAGACTATTTTCTCAGGCTTATAGTTTCTTCAGCACAGGAAGAAAGCATTTTGACACTGTCTTGGGTTTGATCTGTGAATAAAGGGGCTTACACCAAGGCTGTGAAACGTCATTTAAGACCTGTATTCAGTAGACAATGAAAGTGCTTATTGTGCTCAGTACATGCTTAATGAATATTAACAAAGCTAGCACAGAACTTGAACATGTTATCTAGCTAAGGTGAAAGTTAGGTTCCTCTTGCTAAAATACTGTACTCAGTCTAAACCAGTGTACTTGTATCAGAGTGACTATTCTAGTACCATTACTGGTTTCAGTCTGGTTTGATCTGGTGGCGTTTTCCCAAACCATCCAGGACACACTCACTAATGTAACATGTCAATAGTAATATATTATTTACAGTGACTGAGGCCATCCTCCAGAAAGACTCCACTGGGTTGTTCTCACATTCCTCTGTAGTAGGGCAGGATTCATAGTCTAGTTCTGTAGGAAGGGATGGGATGTGGGCTATTAGTGATGGGAATGACTGTAAAATCTGACATTAGAAAGCAAATACAGATATATTTGTACATTACTCACTGAATATACAAGATGGTTTGACAAAACACTGAAAGCTGACATAATTTTTCTATCATTTTGCATCCCTTGCTGTTTACACAAATAGTGACAGCCCCTTCCAACCCCTAACATTCTGTCATTCTGTGAATTCAATAATTTGGCTGAGACAGCTCTCTGTGATGCAGGGAGCTCCACGTTCACTGCATATAAAGTTCCTTAAAGGTCTTTCCAATGTAAAAGATTGTATGACTAAGAAGAAGGCTTATCTCCTGTGCAGCACTCTTTAGATTTCACTGTGTGCTCTCCTGACTGCAATGTTAATATTCACACAGAAGAGCAACAATGAAGCTATTACTGATTTTTTGTGGGGCAAGGGAAAGATGAGCTTCTCCAGAACACCAGAGTTGGTCTCCATGATGGCTTTACACACAGATGTTTAATCTAGCGCTCGTCATCTTACCAGGGCTGTTTGCCTCCCCACACCAGTTCAGAAAATCTGCCACGTAGCCAAAGAGAGTATCAGCCAGAGACATGTAGCGACGGCCTCTGTCAGCAAAGCTATTGACTAGCAGCTGATTATTTTCCCAGAAGAGAGACTATATAAAAACACAACAAAAAACAGAGAAGAAATAAACCATTACTTGGGTGTGGACACGATGAGATGATGGGGTGTTGAAAACAGGCATTTCTTTCAAAATTCAGGAAATCAGAAATATCAGCTCTCTCTTCAGGGGAACAAAGTTGGTTTTTTTAACAGTGGTGTCAATTCTGATCACTAGTGGTTTGAAGGGCATCCATACCACAATGGATATGGATATAGTCCTACCTATATTAAATAGAGTAGTGCTAGCTTTGCTTTCCTCAGCAGAGAGATTCAGGAAGAGAGAGAGAAAAAAAAAAAACCCCAAACCAGCTATTTATAAGCCATATGTATCTCACCAGAATTCTCTCACACCGCTGTGCTAAGTTACGGTGGGGAAAAAGTGCTATGTCTAGTTATTCTTTCCGTGTTTGCAAAACTCTTTATGAATTAAGCCAGGTTGACAGGAGTATTTGTTTGGCTTGTGTCATTTAGAGACAAAGAATAACCGTGCTAGAGGAAACACCGCTTTAGAACATGACCTTTTAGGTGAGGCCAAAGCACACATTCTGCTGGGACATGAAGGCATGAAGAGCTGTGTTTCTTGCACATTCACAGCTCTCTGCAATTGCCAGCACATCAAATCCTTACTGTTTTCCAGCACATAGCAGCATCCTATCTCACTTCAGGTTATGTTTGTTCAACATGTCAATGTTTAACATCGTTTCCCTGAGACTTGGCTGTGAAGTGTGGAACCAAAAGACGGCAGCAAGCACACTCCTTGCAAACAACTAACTTGAGGGAGAGTAGAATTGTCAAGTTCAAGGACTATGAAGCAAAACTCGAAGTGGGTAGATTCAGATTGGATGTTAGGAAGAAGTTCTTAACCATGAGGGTCATGGAACAGGTTGCCCAGGGAGGTGACAGAAGCTCCATTTCTTGAAGTTTTTAAGGCCAGGCTGGATGCTGCTCTGAGCAACCTGATCTAGTGTGAGGTGTCCCTGCATGGGGGTTGGAAATAGATGATCCTTGGGGTTCCTTCCAGCCCTGACAATTTTATGATTCTATGACTATGACAGGAAAAACAGGGGATTTTTGTAGGGAATAGAGAAGTTGCTGAGAAGTTACTGCATAAAATAAATGGGGCCAAACACAGTTAAAAACACCATCAAGCCTGAGCCTAGTTTAACTACAGACAAGCCAAAAACAATGAATCATGAATCAGCCACTGAATGACTCTTGGCCAGTTTTGAACTGTGACATGGAAAATCTGATGGATGTCACAGGACTGTTAATGTAACATTAATAATCATTAATTACCTTGTTAGGTGGAATTGTGTGGAATGACAGATTGATAAATAATTCATAGTCCTTAGGTAGAACACTGCAAGGATCCTTGTCAATAAATGCATTTTTAAATGCTTCCCATATCTCTGAACAATTCTTCTCACTGTAACCATTGAAACAAACAAACAGCAGAATTGTTTTTTTTCAGAGCAGAGCAAGAAATGAATCTGTTCCCAACTTTTCAAATTCCCAAATTAAAACCCCTACAAGGGTAAAATAGAAAATTGAATTCAGAGTGGTAGAGTACTTGCTACTAAGGAACATTCTATAGATCTTCTGTTTTCCTGGCTCCTCACAGCAGCAGATTAGGGGAGAAGTAGCAATGAAAATGTTAAGATTTACAGTGTGGAATTAGAAATACACAGAAAGTCAACACAAATCTTAGAAGCAGAGTATACACAGAAAGCTTGCTATCCAGCATTGTAGAAGTACTAAAGAAAACAGCCTTCTTTGACATTTTCCAGATTCAAAAAGCTATTGCAATTAAAGTGTAGCCAAATATCTAAAGCTCCTGGAATGGAAAATTACTCTTAAAGTGTCAGATTCCATTTCAGGAGAAGTTACCTAAAAGTTCTGGTGGTAGAATAGTGGTTTTGATGAAGAGATGCCTTCTGTGTATCTAAGCCCTGTGAATCACATGGGTTTACCTTGCTGGAGTGAGTACAGTGACTGTGTGCCACGCATACTCTCACTGGGCAGTGGCTACAAGAATAATGTTAGGATTCAACATCTAAACTCCTTGTGAAGGAAGGCTTGAAATAGAAGGCTAAGCTGTGCACTTTGACAAGTCTCTTCTGACAACTCTGCCTTGGGGACCATAAGCTCCTGTGGACGGCATGGCCAGGCCAGGCCATCTAGTGTCTTATCTTCTTGGGATTTGCAAGATCTCATCTGTCACAGCTCTGAGCCTTCCTGGAGTAATCAAAAAGAGAATTGCTACTTTCACCATTTTGCCACAGTACCTTTCCCATGCAGCGCTGTGAGAGTTACATAACAATGTATTTTATATCCCTGCAGCGTTCCTAACGTGAACTGCTGCAACTGCAAAGCTGTGGCTTGAACAACAGTAGTCCTGATAACAAAACCAAATTTTGTAGTTTGAGTGTTTCATTCATTTAATGCCATCCATAGACAGGGGGGTCCTTCTGCTCGTGACATTTGTTAAAGAGCTGCTTTGTGCTGAATGTTGTGAACACTTTAAAGGATGTCTTGTGAAAAGCTATGCAGTTGCCATGTGGGAAACAGACCACAGATGTTCTTACAGTAAGCTATGGTCATGCCTCCAGCAACTACATAAAAATCCTCAGGACAACATATGCAAATACAAGATCTTGACCTGAAAATCTTCACCAATGCAATTCGACCTTTGATCAGTAGCTCCAGTGTTATCAAGTAGCCTTACTTGATAAAAGGATTTGCACCCGATTTCTGATTTCAAGCTGCTCAACTTTAGCTTCTGCCAACTGTATAGACTTATATCTCATTCTGCTAAAGAGCTGTCTGATATAAGTGCCCACTTATTCATGCTAGTACTTGTAAATTAAGATCAACTGAACTCTTAACATCTTTCTTGACAGTTGAATCCAGCAGTAATTTTCTGGTTAACTCACGTATTTTTTTCTTCATGTCTTCTCATCCAGGTTTGAACATCTTGTAAATTGAAAGGATTATTCTGCTCTGTTACTCAAAATTTCTTCTTTGACAAAAATACTTTTTGAAGCTATAGGGTGTGGCTGGACTGTAGTCCTTTCCAATCTTAGTAGGCACTAATAAGTCATAATAGATTTATTACAGTCTTTTAAAGAGAATAAATCCTTTCAAAACTTCAATTATATGCCACAAAGAAAGAAATGTAGGGGAAATGCACTGTAGGAACATTTGTGTTACACTGCATATTCCTATTAGAAACTGAAATGTGATTTGCGTTCATTTTCACTTCTACGTTTTGTGAAGTGCCTCTTTTAACTGACATTTTGCACGTTCTGTTTTAATCTGAGGGAATGTTGTTTCTATAAACACCTTTCTGCTGTAATTATGTTGCAGTGTAAGGACATGCTTTGCTAGCTTCTTTTCTCCAATCTAAGTAGTTTTAAAAATTTATCCTATTTGCACATAAATTCAGAAGCAAAACCAATCCAGGCGGCTATGCCTCCGCAAAAGCTAGCCTGGGGGCAATTACGAAACAGCCAGTGAACAGAAAGTGGTGTAAATATATCTGGTTTGCACCTGAGCAATATGAAACTTCCATTTTGTTTAGATTGCATGATTTGCTTATAGACCTAAGGGAAACAGTAATATGAAATTAATTGTGCAGCTCTTCTCTTTATAGTGCCATTTTGGGCCTTAATTCAGGCAAGCAGTCCTAATGTCTAGGCTGGTGTCATGCTATTCTGAGCAAGAATACTTGGATGAGTATGTTCAGACTTCTCAATTTTAAAGTTAAATTGTGAAAACCTCGTAGGAAGTAGTTAGACTTCAAAACTGGCATAAACATGAGATATTTAGAAACACTTCCAAGAATATAGTAGTTACATTTCTAAAGGCTTAGTTCAATTAACTAGGAAGTTAAAATTTCCACAGTAACAGTCCTTCATGCTGCTCGTTTCAGTGCCCTGCTGCAGATAGAAATGAGTGACATGTTAACTCCAGCAGCAACTCTACATTTCTAAAGCCTGCTACAAGACCAGAATTCATATACCACACAAATGTGACCTGACTCATGCTTTTGTAGTTTAAAATTATATATTGTATTGTAGGTGGGTAGAAATCTGTAGTTAAAGTTTACTGATACCTTCCACTGTGATGTATTTATGAATTAGTCAAATTTCAATTGTTTAGCTGAAATTTTAGGACCATGGTACTGGCACTGTGATTTTTTCCCTTCATGGGAAGCCTTGAACAGAAACACTTCTGTTAAGAATGCTATTAAGGAGAAATACATTGTTTTGCCTTTGTTAAAAGCTACGAACCAGTTTTCAGTGCTACATTGTTCCTCTTTTTTCAGCAGGAACTGAAAATGGAAGGTGAGGGTGGAGATGGTAATATCTGCTGATATGATGGAACATAATCTAACCCTGCTTAAGACCACGATTCAATGCTGCAGGAACCCAGCCAGGCCCCCTCTAAAAATACCTCTTCAAGCTAGCAGGAAAAATTTCAGTGGCGCAATAAAGGAGTGAAGTCCAGGAACTGCCCTCCTCAGGTTTCTTTTTCCTTTTTACTAAAGCCTAAACAATGCGAGCAAGATAGAAAATGTGGTCATTTTAGCCAAGTGTGTGATTTTCCTCCACTTCTGTGTAATTAACACAGCCCAAAGGTAATTATACTTTAGCAATGGATTACTACTTGATTATTTAGGTGGATGAGCTAAACAGTCTATTTCAGTAGCACAGGATAGCTTTAAGTGTAGTATTTTCCTTCTCACATGACCTGACATACAAAGCATGCAAAGGTAAAGCTGGGCTTTCCAGGAGCACATTCAGATTGGGTACTTCACAAATACCATCCCCCCTCCATCTCTGTGTTGTGCTCTCCCCACAGAACACCGTGGGCCTAGTGGAGGAAAAACGCTGATCAAAAAGTTGGACATTTAAATTTTTGCCTTAATTAGAATATTTTCATTAATATGGCATCCATTTAAGATAACTTTTTCTTTCCAGACCAGCTACAAGCGTGTTGGCTTCAATAAGACCACTTTCATGGCCAGCAGCAAAGCATTAGGTTTCTGATTAAAAAAACATTTTGCAGAGGACATAAAAAACCAAATCCAAAAACAAGCAAAACTTACCCAACAGCAGGATTCACAATTCTAATGTAGTCATAGCATCTTCCTATGAAAATGCTGTCCAGATTTAGTGTTGTACCCTCACCTTTCCATTTCTTTTCCTGCACTTCTGAGAAGCTGCTCATAAACAGAACAGAGACAAGTAAGAGAGACAAAAAGAGGCTCTTCATCACGAATTCTTGACAACCCACGTTCTTAAAAAAACAAAAACAAACAAAAAAAAAACACCCCCAAAAAGAAGAAGAGAGTTAAGCTGTACAATTTATATGGAAACCTGGAGGCTTAACATTTTCACCACTGGCTATAGCTCTGTACACAAAAGACGAAGTTAAACAGAAATGTGAACTTTGCTGTACAGTGTAATCTGAGGGTTTCCTGGACCGATTGCAGCAGAGGGCTACATCACTTCCTCAAGGCTCACTCTTCCCCACTTCAGAAAAACGAGACTTTTAGGGTCATTGCATTGCCACCTGGTGAAAACTGAGAAGAATTACAGTTTATTCTACTAAACCAAAAAAAACCCAACCCCTTACCACTTCAGAATTTACAATGTCTTCGGTCTCCTTTGTGCTCACTGCCATGCTCCACCTGCCTAAAACCCTAGAATATCACTAGTGCCTACAAGCAATGTTTTAAACCAGCTTATTTTCCTTTTAAAAGGGATATACTTTTAGCATAAAAAAACGTAATGGCTGGGAGAATGCTGATATATGTATCATGGACAAAGCAAAGCAAAACAAAGCAACAAAACCCAACAACAAAAAACCCAAACCAACCAACAAAAAACTAAACCAAACCAAACAAAAAGCAACCAATCAAAAAACGCACCCAAAAAACCAAAAACCCAACCAAAAAACCCCACCAACCAACCAAAAAAAAATCCAACCCAAACCTAAAAACAAACATGGAACTATGCAGGCAAAGAAACAATTGCATAACTACCCAGTCTCAGGTGATCTTGTGTCACGCATAGAGGGAACATTAGTCAACTCTTTTACCACCTCTCCCCTGGATGCTGACAGCAACATTTTGGTGCAATAATAACTGTTTTGAAGTCTCCTTCAAGAACAAAACTGCCTCGCAGGCAGGAATCAATCATAGTGAGAACCAAAAGGATTAAGGCCTACTTCCTGTACACAGAAGAAATCTCTTATCCCTCTGTTTATTCTCCCTCCAGCTTCTTTTCTTTAAGTACTTTGCTAGATCATCAAATGGCATCAATCAATTCAGGCTTCAGTGGAGACGGTCTGTGGTATACACTGCTTGCAAGTATAACCACACTACCTTTTTCCCATTTAAAAAACTTTTCAACCTTAGAGTAATTTGTCTGTGGACTCGTTTTTCTGAGGTACACGATGGGTCTTTTCTTTCTATTGAACACTCTCCATGCCTCAGTGAAAACAGACATCTTTATTATTTATGTACTTACAGTGTCATGATTACATTGGTGCACTGCTACTCAGCTGATGGATTTTGCTGAAGGCAAAGTCATGCTAATTATCACGTGAATTGCTGATGATGGATTTCTCCTGTAAATGTGACAGAAAGGCAACCAGTTGGTTTGTTACCTCCAGCAGAGCCTTCGGGAAGGCCAGACTATCACAGAAATGGATGTGCAATGTTGTGCCTGATACAGTGAAGACACAAAAAATGCTGTACTTCATTTCTTTCTCTGGTGCTTTTTTACTCTATTCCTCTCTGAAGCATGGCACCAGCAGGGTACCAGCATGTTAATCAGATATTTTCAAGTCACTCCTCTGGGTTCAGGATTAGAGAGTGCAATAATCCATGGAAGCTAATGAATTTTATTATCAACTTCACTGCAACCAAAGTTTGCTTTGTAAACTAAGAACAGAAACCTGAGGCATCACTGACAGCATCTTCCATATGGAATGGGGCAGAAATTGCCACCAATTTTTGCATCAAGACTAAGACTTCTGCTAAGATCTACGTTGTTAAGTTAAAAAGACATAAAGATGGGTACTAAGTTTTAGAATGACAATTCCCCAAGGATACACCAGGATAGGAGTCATCAGCTTCCAGAAAAAGGGGTGCTGCTTGGTGATGTTTGCCAAAGAAAGAGATCACCTGTCGTAACATCCTAGAGGGAATGGAAATCAGTTCAACAGCTGCTGGGATCTCCATCTTGTTCCCCTGTTGAGCTGCCTTTCCTTAATGGTTACTTCTCAAAATACCTCACAGGGCCGGAAAAACCTCTTATCTGACTCAGCACAGCCATTTTTAGTCTGTGTTCAAAGTTTTGATTTAAATACTTCACATGATGGCTCAACTCCTCTAGGGAAACTATTCCAATGGTTGCAGAGCCTTGATAGGCAACCCTTAGCTCTGGCCTGAACTTGTCTATCTTCCAGTCCCTGGATCTCATGATGTTTATCTGTTGCATTAATGAAGAATCTGCCCCCAGACATCTTCTCTTTTCTTGTAGAAATGACCAAGTCTCCCTTTAAGTTTGCTTACGAAAAATTCAATATTTTAATCCCATTATTACTTTCTCTTGTAGTATTGTATGTCATTGCCACAAACTAGCTGCCCATCTTGCCTCTCAAGCTCTGGCATCGCATGCTGACTGCAGATCACTGCCCCTCACTCTCTGACTCTCTCTCCTAGAAGAGGTTATTGCCCATAAAGCAGAATTGGCAAAACTGGCAGCATACCTGCTTTAGAGGTCCTCTAGTTCACAAATTAAGTATTAACTCAAATGACCATGAAATTCAGCATATGTTTATAGTCTGAAGCTCTGGAAGATGAGAAACAGACATGTTGTCTCTTGTTATTTCCACCGGATGGGAGTGGTAACTTCAGCAAAAGCAAGGTCTAACAGGTGGGAAAACTAATCCTGTTATTACTCACGCATGAATTGCTGGCAGGATAACTTGTTCTGTATGACTTTATGTTTTAAGCCTGGAAGCAGGACATTGGAACTTCTCATATTAACAAGCTTCCCTATAAGGAACAAAATTCACCAAATACTGTTTCTTGAAGGTTTGTGTCTGGTGCATAATTCTGCCTACAGCAGGAACCCCAGCTCCTACCTGCTCCCTTGTGAGCTGTGATACACTCCCTATGCAAGAAATGCACAAGCCCAAAGCCAGAGCTGTACTTACTAGTCAAGCAGAAAATACAACCATGTGCTGGCTGGACAGCTGCTCAACACCTGTGCTTTGCTGCCTTCTCTCATGTTTAACTGCCTTTAATTTCCCACCCCCTTCCCCCCCCCAAGTTGTACAAATTTAACCTTCCCAGCTTTGTACATATTTGCAAATATGATTAAGTATGTCAGCATGTTCAGAAGTCCTTGGAGGTGGAAAAGATGAGACGGAAACGCCCAATGCTGCAATTGCTTAAGCCTCATTTCCTCAGATAGAGATAAAAAGATTATTGTGCACAGCAGGATCTAGCTAACCCTCATCACATGATTTCTCATTCTCAACTCACTATCTACTACTTCTACCTGCAATTAATTTTGTTCTACTCCCAAACTGACAAAATACGTCTTTGCTCAGAATATTTCAGCCTGCTTACAACAAGTTGCTTACAAGCATAAACTAGCTAGCTTTGTCTATTTAATATCTGCAACATAAATTTTGTGCTGTAGTTCTCAGAAAGGTCTGCTGTATTTACTGTTTGAGAGCACTTTTTGGAGACGTTTGCTACACGATGCCACCTGGCCTGACAGCTTTGCCCCAGAGTTGCACTTCTTGTCCAGCTCACATGGAATCTCATTTCTGGTGTGCTCCTACCTCATTTTCAAATGTTGCACGGGCAGATGAGTACCAAAGGCTGCCGTTTCTCCTCCTTTCGCCTTTGATGTTAAACTGAACACTTAAATGCGCTTATTCGACACAAACGCTGCAGAAAGTTGAGCATGGATTCCCTGCGGCAGCCTGGTTTGGAACACACCAGGCATCTTGCCCTTCAAACACCCGTTTTGTTTGCAGACACCCTCTTTATTTTTCACTTTCGGAGGACCAGGTTGCTGAGACAGGTTGTGGAGTCTCCCATCTTTAGAGTCATTCAAAACCCGCCTGGTGCGCTCCTGGGTTATTTACTCTCGGTGATTCTGCTCCATCACGGGGAGCTGGGCTCCGTGATGCCCAGGAGTCCTTTCCCACTCCCACCATTCTGATTCTGCGTGATTCCCCCCATGTCGTCATCTCCCCAGATGCTAAGTGAGTTTTGTTTCATTTAAGCGCACAGCTCCATTTTCAGTTCCCTCCGGTCTAATTAAAGGCATAACCACTGCCGGGCCCCGGCGCGCCAGGTTACCTGGGGACTCGCTACCGCGGGCCGTGCCCGGGGCGCAGCCCGTGAGCCCGCCTGCCCCGGCGGGAGCCCTGCCCGCACCTCTGCTCGGCCTCCCCTTGCTCCGCAAGCCCAAGCCTTTGAGCCCTGCTCGCCGCGCGCAAGCCACCGCGGGCCGCCAACAGCCGCCCAGGCTCGCGAGCCGCACCGCGCCCACCGCCGCCGCCGCCCGCCGAAAGGGGCGGGGGACACGCTC